>JARFXV010002005.1:0-281130 GCA_031761425.1 Cosmopolites sordidus
ATTTTCCCTACTTAATAGAACATAAAACAAAAAACGATACATTTATTTGCAGAGTACTTTATTATAGCCTGTATATTTAAAAAAATATAGATCCTAAAGCAATCTTCCCCGGAATCTTTAGAGTTTACTTCACAAGCACAGAATTAATATCCTTTTCCTCGAATAATTTTCTTTTTAAAAGAAAATTACCGTAAGCGGGCGAGCACCTTCCACAAAATTAGATGCAGAGAAAATTAAAAGTATAATAAATTAAATATTACTCGTGCATAATAAATTTTACTACGAACAGTAGAAATTCTATGGTGTATTAATTAATGTGCAAGTCTTAGACAAAATTTTCATTCTAGGTGTATGTATAAATGTACAGGTGTCTCCCGAGACTAACCTCGGAATTCTCGGATGGTTAGTAAATTAATTCGGTATTACAACTATAATATAAGTCCAATGTTAATGGAGATGGTTGTTAACCTTTCTAGTAATATAATAATAAAGGTCCCAAGCAGTCACTTTTTGAAGTGCCTTATATTATTTTTCCAGCACTGATTTTGATGGTGTTGCGGAAGGTAGAAAGTTATTAACAATCTTTCTGTCATATTCAATATTAATGCAACTTTTACTATCAATATCCTTCCAATACTTGTCTTAATGTTAACAGCAAGTTTTTATGTATTATATAAAACTCTATTTCAACTTTTTTAGTTTTGTAAATATAGTTGAGTTTAAACCCGTATGAGATTGATTTGAATCAAAAGGTGAAGCAACTTATACATCGTACTAACTGCATCAATTATGGAAATTGATCCTGATTTCGGAAAACTTCGAATGAAGCTCATTTTATGTTGCATAACTTTATCAATGAGTAAAATTGAAATTTAAAAAAAAATAATTTCTTTGTCTTGTCATTTTCAATATATAGGGTGATTTTTTAGTGCGTCCAAATTTTAAATTCAAATAATCCAACAACCAAATTAAATGCATTGAAAATATTTATTTTATGTGAAATAATATTCAGTGGCATTAATGTTTGAAAACAATTTTGGATAAATGTCCGCTACGGAAATTTCTGACAAAGCGCATTCTGTCAATCTAATTTCCGACCACTTTTTCAAGCAATTGGGGTCATATGTCCGCGATTGTCCCAGTTATGTTGGCTACCAAGCTGCTGGTTTATTAATAAAGATTTAACATAAATCATTCATTTTCGTTTCGTTCGTTTTCGTTTTCGTTCGTTTGACTGCGACGCCTATCGGAAGTTCGGACACACTAAAAGAAACGCCCTTTATTTAAATTCCTTGGGGATCTCCTTCTGACATACTGCAGTAAATATAGTACCACTGGAAGCAGGACTTCATGTTTTCCTGTTTGTATCAGCCCATGATCCTGTTTTGGACATCATTAATGGTCAGACGTTGAATTTCCATATTTGTATCTGTGTCTGTTGCGTATGTTTTAGCCATGTTTTCTCGCTGTTCCCTTCTGAACTTTCCAATTGGCTGATATTTCACATCACAGTAGTTCCTGTGGGATTCAATTGGGAGTCATTGTGCAGATGTGACCAAATCATTAAAAATCTGCATTTTTTATATTCTCGTTTTTAATTAAATTAATTCCCCATTAACTAATTACATTAATTTTCTCATTCTGATGTTTGGTTTTGAGTAATATTCCAATAATTTGATACAGGTAGAATATCTGGAATACCTAATTATTGATATTGATATCCATTGATATCCATTTTAAGCTTAAGATTATTGATATCCATTTTAAGCAGCGTTCATGTTTTTGCTCCATAAACCAGGATTAATATAATGAGTAATCGGTTGAATGAGATGAATTCTGTTTTTTATGGAGATGTTTTTCTTTTTCCAAAAAAACCATGTTAGGGTGCAAATGCTTCTGGGGCTCTACCAATCCTGTTGTTGACTTGTACATTGTGTTGAATCTTGTAGATGTTTGTTTTAGTCTTTGGCTAAGTACATTGTGATATCGGAATTTTCATTTCTTCTGGCACTAATTCCTCGACCCATTCGCACCAAGCTGAGTCCTACAGCTATCCATACGTCAATTGTAACATTGCAAAGTAAGGAGGGATACAACATCCCCATCAAACTCCACTTTCAATTTGAAAAGCTGCAGATTATTTACTTTAGATTCATACACTACTAGTTGAGACAGGATATGACTAGAGTTTTTAAAAGAAGAATGATTACAAAACATCGATGTTTACGAGATCATACATATATAATGCTATTAAGATATTAAATAGACTCCCCAATATATTTAAAATGTTTAATATTAACAAATTCAAATACAAAGTCAAGGAATTTCTTTTAGTTCAACAGCTATAATTGCTAATATATTTTAAATTTTTTTTAAGATTATTGTTTCATGGGTATTTGACGTTCTGGCGGTGACCGGATGGTTGGGTAATAGTATTGTTTTTTAGACTATGTGTGTGAGACATGAGCGGAAATGTTTGTGGTTTTATTGGTGAGTTTTTTTTTCTATCTAGGGATTAACATCGGTAGGTTGGTTGGTTGGTCAACAAATTGAGAATTCTCATTTATTTTGTTTCTATACTTTTGTGTATTTCTTTTTTTTTCTTGTCATTAGTATGATGCAATAAAGGCCATTTATTATTATTATTATATTTCCTGCCACAATGCTGGCCTGTGTACATAATCAAATGTAGACTCGAAGTCTACAAAGTAAACTATTTGTTCAATGCAGCTTCCATTTGGTCGAAATCCCTACTTCTGTAATACTTTTTATCGATTGAAATCCTGAAGTTATTATTGTTCACAAACTCATTAAGCGAAAAGTGTACTTCGTCCTAAAAGAATATTCGTTCTCCAAAGTGCAGTTAGAAGGCGAACCCCCCTCCTAACTGCTCTAGAGCCCAATTCGTGTATCGTATCGTGTATCTTTCCATGATGAATTGACACAAGATATCGAACACGTTTCAGCCTGAGTGACATGTACATTTCAAGCAGTGCTGCTGCTATTACTTTTCAAAGTTCTGACACTCTTATTGAAAAACTCTCTATAATATTTCATTTCAAATTTATCTTATATAATGTTTTTGAATTGAGTATGAATAGCGATATTCTGCTTAATAATTCAATCGTAAGTTGTTCCGAATAACGATTTTAAGAATCAATATAATAATTAAAGACGATAGCATCATTTGGCGGAAATAAAATGAAATAAATTTATTTAAAGAGCACTTTATGTAACTGAAGATTAAAAACAAATTGATCGTAAACAATACCTCGTGATTTCCCGACCCGTCCGCTTCATGGTTACCAAATACCAATTATATAGTCGCTTTCCCCGTTAATTCCCATTTCAAAATAATATTACCATTTGTCACATTCTATAAAATTAGACATATAAATACAGAACATTAAAATATTATGAATTAAATATTACTCGTGCATAATAAAATTTATTATTAACATAAAACAGGAATTCTGGGGGGTTTTAATTAAATAGCTCATCCAGGACAAAATTTCCGTTCTTAGAACAAACATTTTTGAGGTATCTCACGAGACTCAACCCCTAGGATTCGGACTGCCAGCGAATTAATTTAGTTTTATATGTAATTATACCAAGTTGTTGCCTGATGTTGTTTGAGATGATAGTTAATCTTTCGGGTTAGAAAGAGCAAAATTGTAAATTTATTGTTAGAGAAGTTGTTTTGTGATATTCGGCATGTAGTGATAGTAATGAATTTAAGTCACTTCTATGTACCGTACCTTTAGTGTTCATTCGACAATTTTAATATTGAAAATAGTTTCCATTATTTGTTAGGAGTCCCTTTTTGATAACATGATATCTAAAGAAAACCGTTTTGTGTTAGAATTTTTTTCAGTTATAATTTATTCCGGAGTTTACGTAATTCTGTGAGCAAAAAAAACTTACACCTATTTTAGCAGGAGGGTATTGCCATTAACGAAAGTGATATAAAATGATTAAAAATACTACTATCGACTACTCTTTTCAATTTCACACTAGAACAGTAATAAGGGCTCATTAATAAATTCTAATTTTTATTAGACAGTATCAAATCTTAGCGTACGCAGATGATAACATTGGCATGATGTGTAGAAAGAAGGAATTATTCGAACAGACCTTTTACACTATTGAACTATTTGAGGAGGCGGCATCACGAATGAGTCTTACAATAAACTCAACTAAAATCAAATACATGATGTCAATAATACAAAGAAAGGAATATGTGAATATTAATCAAGTAATAAATGGAAGATGGTTTAAAAAATGAATAGTTTTAAATAACTAGGCTCAGAAATTACAATTCTCAATGAAGTATCAGAGGACGTAGCACCAAGAATAATACCTGAAAACAAGTTTTTCCGCTTTATAGAATATTTTAAAATCGAAATCAATATCAAGGAATACAAATATAAAAATATATTCAACAATATTTAAAGCAATAATGTTTCACAGAATTTTTCTATTAGAAACTTCGGTGTGAAACACTAAACTCACTAAACACCGAATCATGTTTTTTAAAATTCTCGTCGCACGTTTCGGTAACCATGTTGGCATTATCAGGAAATGATTTAAACTACTAGAGATTAATTAAATCATCTCAGTATTGTAGTGGCACCATAAATTATTAGTTTAGACTCTTTTAGTTTAGTATTTCACTACTCAGGAACTTGGCCTCTTACATATTATTGAGTATTTGCCTTATTCCAGATTTAGTGAACGAAATCAGAGGTAAACGACTGAGTTAGTGGGGCCACATCGATCGGATAGACAGCAATAATTGTAAAGTTAATTTGTCTTTATAACTATAACAGAACTGTAGACATTTTTTTAACTTTTATTACAACTACAGAGTGCGGCAAAAAGGTTGCCCCGACTTAGCAGGATCATTACTGGGTACATGGGAAGCGTAGAGCAGTGGACACAAAGAGTAGGCATACGGAAGCGTAGATCTGTCTCGCACTAGATCTATGAATTCATGAAGAGTGCATTGCGCTTTCCCTATCAAAGAGGTTATAACAAATGGAGAAGCTGGAATAACGAAGTCTTCCGTTTTCGCCCAGAGTTTTGTTTTGGCCATAACGGTGTCGTTGCGGACGGAAAAACAATTAGTCGATGAGTTTCGAACTCCGAAATTAATCGTTCTTTACTCACAGTTTCAAAAAGGGCGAAAAGATTCAATGAAGGGTGAAAAGACTCAATAATGAAAAGTCGTCCAAGACAAAAAACAAAAACTTATGACAAAAATGCGTTGAATGTTCTAATTGATGTAGTAATTGATATTTCTATGTAAGAGGCATCGTTTCTGAGCCGTGATATATTATTGGTTTAATTATTGTCGAGAATATCTTTATATTTATGTTGATTTCGATTTTAAAATATTCTGTAGAGCGAAAAAACTTTTGTTTTCAGCCATTATTCTTGGTGCTACGTCCCCTAATACTTGCAAATTGTAAATACTATGCCCTGTTATTTAAAAACGTTAACCTTTTCAAACCGTCTTCCATTTATTTATCGATTAATACCACATGTTTCTTTCTTTGTTTTGTTGAGCTCATGTTTTTAGTTTTAGTTGAGTTTATTCTTAGACCCATTCGTAATGCCTGCCCCTCACAGTCTAAACATCAGTTCCAAATATTCCTTCTTTCTATACATCATGTCAACATGATCTGTTAAGATTTGATACTGTCTAGTAAAAATTAGTATTTATTAATACCCCCTTATTACTGCTTCGAGTGTAAAATTGAAGAGAGTAATCGACAGTGAATTACTTCTTACTTACTCTTAATTATGTTATATCACCTTTGTTAATACCTTTCGCGATACCCTTCTGCTAAAATAAGTGTAAGCTTTCTCGTACATAGAATTACGTAACCTACAGAATAAATTATAACATGAAAAATTTCCAAGACATAACAGTTTTCTTTAGATATCATGTTGTCAAAAAAGAGAGTTCTAAAAAATAATTGAAACTAAATGAAATATTTTCAATATTAAAATGAAGACTAAAGGTATACAATACTAAGGTATACAATACAATGTGTATTTTGTGTAATTTTCTTTTTAAGATTTTTATCTTTACAAAATACAATTACTATAAGAATTAATTGAAGATTATTTTGATCGAAGAGTTGCGTTTTGCGAAGTTATGATGGAAAAAATAAATTCCAACCCAAATTTTGTTTCAAAGAGTATTTTCAACGGTAAAGCAACATTATATGTAAATGATCATGTTAACCCACACAACTGTAGATACATAAACTGATACTAATCAGGGCTGGAATGAGCAGGTTCAGACACAATATCCTTAAAAGTTAAATGTTTGGATTTAACTTAGTGGCAAGAATAGTATAGGACCTTTTTTCATTGATGGCAAATTGACAGCAAATCAGTATTTAGATCTAATGGAAGAAAATATAATCTCTCAACTTTTACGTCTGTTTCCAAATTTAATTAACCAAAACCAGAAAATACGGTTACAGCAAGATAGTGCATCAGCATACTCTGGCATTAACGTTAGAATTTTTTTTAACACTACTTTCCCAAACCGATGAATCGGTCGACGAGGAGCTATCGAATGGCTGGCAACGTTACCAGACTTGGCACCACCCGATTTTTTTTGTGGGGCTATTTCATAGGCTAGAAAACCTCGAAAATCTCAAATAACGAATTCTACAAGAAATTGCCGATATACCTCTTATCTGGTGGGAAACCGCAATTCAAGACTTCGAATTCAAGTTAAAATTGTAAACACTTTTTTGTAATTGGTTCTGTAATTAAAAAAAAAATAGACTTGGATTTCAAATATGCGACAAGAAAAAAAAAAATATACCCAAAAAGTGGCAAACACAGATATCTCAAAGAATTCTCGCGATATTTAGCCGTTTCCATACATAATAGTAACCTTGTATATACATAAAGGATTTTCACTCATATTCCACGTGATTGCTCTGCCAGTTCCTTCAGCGTCGATCTGTGACCTTATATTCGTCATCAGTAAGCGTCTTATTGAACTATAAGAACAAAAACATATAAATCCATCTTTTTGGTAAGCGGGGGTAACCACGTACGCCTCGCACCATCTTCCGGAGCACTTTCGTAGCAGCCTAAACCACGCACACCGTCCTTGGCCGCCAGCTTGAATAGGGTACTAGGTATACTTAAAAACTAACATAGTAGACCCGTTGAGAAGAATATTATTTTTAGAGAATTTTTACCCATACATCACGATAGTGGTCTTCATGTTCTTTTAGGCGCCACCATAAAGCGAGCAAGTATCTCCCAAATTTGGTTTCAGACCTTATAGCCATCATTAAACATTAGTCAAATTTATTTTTTTTTTGTTCTCCATGCCATTCATTCACATTTTGCAGTTCATATAGCCCCGAGAATAAAAAATGGACGTCCAAAAAAAGTCCAGATTTGAGGCAAAACAGTCGGAAGATGGATGGTTTACGATAACGCATCATTAAACAACTCATTAATTATAAGTCAATTTATCAGTAAAAATCAAACAAATACCGTTCTACAAGCATATTCACCAGATTTGATACCGTGTGACGTGATGACATCGTGGACCCCCATTTTCAATCTATAGAATATACTAGAAGTCTAATTTAAAACATGTTTCAAGGACTGAAAAAAATGTTGGAATAAGTGTATTTTAATAACAAAGGATTACTTCGAAGCAGAAAAAAAAATTGGATGAATAACTATAAAATACATATTTTATAGTTAATTTACAAAGTTACATTACTTTTTGATCATAGTAGTATATCTAGAACGTTAATATAAAAATGGCATCCCCGACAGACCAATTTGTTTCTGCAGTCAAAGCAATGAACGGGTATGTGACTATCGAAAATATTTTAGCCGTTTTGCGACAATAATATGGAAAAGGTCCCACGTAGCAAAGGATAACGATGCCCCTGAGATATCCCTTGTCTCTTGTACAATATTGGCCTGTTCTTTAACTTTTGCCTTTTGATCCCCTAACTGATGTTTTATAAGCAAACGTGTGAAAGGGGACCCTTTTATTTTGGCGGACGTCTTTTTACGCGGGGGCGGCGCAAAATGAAAAACGATAGAGATGAACGGTCATAACATCATTCTCGAATAAAAATCATGACTTTATATGAGAACAATAAAAATAAAAATTGATAGGTTCAAATTGGCAATATATCTAAATGAAATTTAATGGAAGAGAAAGTTATATAATGGCAATATATATATATATATATATATATATATATATATATATATAATATATATATATATATATATATTTATATATATATATATATATATATATAATATATATATATATATATATATATATATATATGTATATATATATATATATATATATATATATATATATATATATATATATATATATATATATATATATATATATATATATATATATATATATATATATATATATATATATATATATATATATATATATATATATATATATATATATATATATATATATATATATATATGCTCAAAATGGCTTCCACCAACCTCAACATCGCGATATCTTCTATTTCAGTGTTGTAGACTAATGACTTAATGTATCCCCAAGGAAAATAGTCAAGTAGAGTACAGTCTGGAAATCGAGCTGGCCAAGCCGCCGGACCCCCTCTTCCAATCCTCCGATTAGGAAATTTTTCAGCCAATATGTCTCGAGCCTGTCGACTAAAATGTGCCGGAGCACCGTCTTGCATAAACCCTAATCTATTCCTAATCTGACATTTTCGAGTAATTCAAGCAAAACCTGGTGGAAAAATCTTGAATACTCTTGCCCAGTTAGTGTTGCTGGTAAAAAAATGGTCCGATCAATCGGTCGCCAGACAAAACATTCCAGACCAAACATTGACGGCAAACTGGTATTGCAGTCGAGTTTGAATAATTTCATGAGAATTATTTTCTGCCCAAAGATGGTTATCAAAATTAATTGTTCTCTCTCTTATGAATTGAGTCTCATCAGCAAATAGTACGAAAATATGAAAATTGGGATCAACTGTATGTTAAAGAAACGAATGTCAAAATGTCAAGCGGGGCAAAAAATCTCTTGGAAGCAATGCGTGCACCCTCTGAAAAAGGTAAGGGTATAAGTGGTGTCCCGTTAAAACACTTCACACAGTGACATAAGAAATGCCCATATTCACTGCAATGATGATTATTTGGATTTTCGGTAATTGCGTTTAAGACCTGTTCTTCCGTATCTGCCGTTCTAATATTTCTATTTCTGCCTCTACCGTGTGCTTGCACCTTGACTTTATCTTATTCTGGAAACATACTTCTACTAGGACATACGCGTAGCGGAAATGCTGCCTGGTACAAAAGTCTTGTTCTTCTGGCATTACAGTTGGCTATTCCAGAATAGAGGTGAATATGGGTTAATTCTGTATTAGTATACTTATGCATATTTCTGCCCTGCCCCCTAATGTATTGTAAAGCAACAAATACGCCAAACTCTTTCAGTTGCTAATGACTAACACGTCGAAAACTAAGTGCCACTGAAGTTTTGTCATTCTGGTCTTTAAGTAAATTATTTAACTTCATAAGTAAGTTGATTCAATTGTATTAGTTATTTTATTATGTCAAGTTTGTCATGAAACTGAGAGACAGATACGAAAAAATACCAAGATACACTTTTTGTAGAGAAAAATAACTGAACTTTTTAAATTTATGAAAAAGCAATTAGTCATTTTACCAAAACCCTCGAACAGCGACGGTACTGGGCACAAATCGAAGCACAGACTTTCCGCTTATTTAAATCCTTTGTCAAAATTTCGTTTTGTCAAAACATGTTTTTGATCGTATATAATTTATCCGCTCTCCATCTCCAATTCGCATCGTAGGCGATCATTTTCCGCCCTTTTTCTACCAACTCATAACAATTTTTTTGGTCATCATGGCTTTGGATCGTCTTTCAAAGCATCACAACCATTCTGAAATCGCTTATATCACTTGAACTCTTGTGTGCGTGATAAGCAATCATTCACCATAAACTTTTTTCATTAATTCAAATATTTCTGTAAAAGTTTTACCGAGCTTCGTTTTCGGTATTTTTGGTCCATCTGTCCTTACATCGCCTCGCTATATGGCCTGATCGCATCTATTTTAACTCCTTTACTCTTCCAGTGATGTCACACACTTTTGTTTATTCTCTGATCCATGTGCAAATCTTTCTGTCCCGGTTTGTAATGCCAGGTCTACACGTTTCCATTCCCCTCTATGCTACCTGAAGTTTTTGAACTGATTGTGATATGTGTCCATGTTTCACTTCCCTATATAAAAACGAGCAGGATGCAGTGATCAGACAAAGTGAGAGTTTGTTCTTAAACACTATGTGGAGCCTGCTAAATGCCTGCCAGCCACATGTAACACGCCGTTTTATTTCCCGGGCAGCATCACCCTCCATTGCAATCCTTTGCACAAGATTTATGTAGAGATATTCTGTCGTCAGCAAATTTATTGAAGATAATCTGCCTCTTTATTAGGTTTCTTTTCGAGCCAAATGATTTTCCCCCCATTTGTAGTTCTTGTATGTGTTTGTGTAGCTCATCTGGGTTTTATAACACAGGAGTTATACCAAACCAAACCTTATCAGGAGAACGATATCATCTACGAATCTAAGATGACTTAAATATACGCCATTGATTTCTATTCCATCCTGTTCCTAATCCGGATTAAGGAAAACCTACTTGTTCTCTTTTTTGTGCATCATTCAGTGTTCTTAATATTCTTTCTTCTTCTTATCATATCTTACCTTGGTTCTTTTAATCTTGATGAAAACTTTATACATTACTGATAGAAGGTTTATTTGGCGGTAGTTTTTTTCTTATGTAGAAGAATAACTTCAGTATTTTTTCAAAGGTTAGGCATTTTTTGTTCTTTGGGGCATTTTGAGTTCAATTTTTCAACCGTTACACCATTAAAACGATTAATGACAGTACAATTGCAAAATATTGTTTATCGTTTGACATGATGTAGTCAATTTTACTTGTGAAGCCAGAGGGACATATTATAAATACCTCAATTTCCTCATCACCATAGTTTGTAGTTTGCGCATAAGTTTTGTCAATTTGAAGCTTAAACTATATATTCAGCTGAATGATGGAATAGGGTAGTCGGTCAGATATATTTCAAATGTATATATATATATATATATATATATATATATATATATATATATATATATATATATATATATTTATATATATAAAGCTTTCAAAAGGAAAACGGACAACTAGCTCTAAATAACCAAGACAATTGCAAAGAACTTGCGAAATATTTTGAACAAATACTAAACTGTCCTGAGCCCTTAAACAAATTACCAACACTAAACCCTAAACAAACAAACCCAGATTCATTACCACCGAATGAAGAGAAAATACTTAGGCAAATCAAGCGGCTTAAAAATAACAAAGCTTCTGGTGAAGATGGAATCACTGCTGAACTTTTGAAATCCGCTGGTCCAGGTACAATCAAGGAAATAACCAAAATTCTACAAGAAGTTTGGCGAATCGAACGGATTCCGGAAGACTGGAAAGATGCTCTAATCCATCCACTACATAAAAAAGGAGATAGAACGGATGTAAACAACTATAGAGGAATATCTCCCAGTTTGTTACAAGACTCTATCTCAATGTCTACTAGACAGAGCACTGGGACAGATAGAACCGAACATTGGTGAATATCAGGCAGGTTTTCGACCGGGCAGATCCTGCCCTGAACAGATCCTGAATCTAAAGTTGATTCTAAGACGTGAAAAACTGTACAATAAAAATCTCGTCTGTGCATTTCTGGATTTCAAAAAAGCATATGATTCTATTGACCGCGAATCTTTATTCCGAATCTTGAAAGAACAAGGACTAGATCTGAAAACGCTGGCAATTATTAAAGCAACGTTAACTAACACGAGGTCAAAAGTTAAATTCATGGGTGACATCTCAGAACCCTTCGAAATTAAAACTGGTGTGAGACAAGGGGATGGACTCTCGCCACTCTTATTTAACTGTGTTCTAGAAAAAGTAATACAGGAGTGGCGTGAAAAAAAGTCGGCACTGAATATTGACCAGCCCATTAAACTGGGGAGAACCAACATCAAAATTGATTGTTTGGCATTTGCTGATGATCTAGCAATTTTAGCTCAAGATGTATTAACGGCTCAAAAACAGATTGAAATCCTAAAAGAAACAGCAGAAAAGGTAGGACTCCAAATATCCTTTGAAAAGACACAATACATGACCTGCAACAGACTAAGAACACCATTTCTAAAAACAAAATATGGTAACATCAGACGAGTCTCTCAATTCAAATATTTGGGTGAAATAATCATGGAAAATGGGTTGGAAAAAGCGGCCAATAAGGGTAGATGTCAAAAAATGGAAACGGCATTGGGACTTACACAAAATATTTACAACAAAAAATGCCCATCTAAAAACACAAAACTGAGACATTACAACACGGTTATTAAGCCAGAATGTCTATATGCTGCAGAAACGCTCATTTTGAATAGAAAGAGGGACATCGAGGACATTGAAAAGAAGGAAAGAAAAATCATAAGAAAAATCCTAGGCCCCAAACAAATAAATAGCACAACATACCGACTTCGAGAAAACCAAGAAATCAAACAATACACAGATATACATAGCGATATGAGAAAAAGAAGACTTAAGTTTTACGGACACATCAAACGCATGAATCCGAGTAGGCTAACTAGACAACTAGTCGAATTTTATGAAAATAGGAGTAGAGCTAAAGTAGAAATAATTAAATGGATTGCGGCAATTAAAGAGGACCTAAGATCAGCAAATATTACACAAAGTGAAATTCAGGATAGAGATTGTTTCAGACACAAGGTTAACATTTGGAAGGTTGGCCAGAGAGAAAAATGTAGGCTGGAACAACTTGGTCTGACGAAAGGAAAAAAGCTCATAGCGGAAGAATGAAATTAGTATGGGCTCAAAGGAAGGCTAACAACAACAAACGCCTCTAATTGTACTTCGCGTGGTCCACCAGGGCCCATACGTGAATAATATTATATATATATATATATATATATATATATATATATATATATATATATATATATATATATATATATATATATATATCTAGACTATCTCTAAAATTCCCTCTAACCATGTAAAAATCCTATTGGGTGATTTCAACGCCCAACTAGGGAAAGAAAAAAAGTACAGAAAAACAGTCAGCAGTTTTCCCGCTCATAAATGGACTAACCATAATGGTAGAAGATTGGTTAAACTATGTTCGCAGTTTAATCGAAAAATAATGTCTACCCATTTTAAGAAGAAAATAACAAAACAAAAGACCTGGAGGTGTCCAAACACGTACATGGGTGAATTTCAAATTGACCATGTTGCCATTTCGTACCCCAATTATAAAGAGATTTTGAATGTTCAAGTCAGGAAAGGAGCTAATATAGACACGGATCACTACTTGACTAGAATCAAACTTAGCTTAAAACCTCGAAAACATATTCAAAAGAGACTGCTAATACCAAAGTTCGACCTAACAAAAATAAAACCAGCCCTAACACAAAGTCTTTGCTTCCAAAAGGAAAACGGACAATTAGCTCTAAATAACCAAGACAATTGCAAAGAACTTGCAAAATATTTTGAACAAATACTAAATTGTCCTGAGCCTTTAAACAAATTACCAACACTAAACCCTAAACAAACAAATCCAGATTCATTACCACCGAATAAAGATAAAATAATTAGGCAAATCAAGCGGCTTAAAAATAACAAGGCTTCTGGTGAAGATGGAATCACTGCTGAACTTTTAAAATCCGCTGGTCCAAGTACAATCAAGGAAATAACCAAAATTCTACAAGATGTTTGACGAACCGAACGGATTCCGGAAGATTGGAAAGATGCTCTAATCCATCCACTATACAAGAAAGGAGATAGAACGGATGTAAACAACTACAGAGGAATATCTCTTCTTCCAATTTGTTACAAGATTCTATCTCAATGCCTACTAGACAGAGCACAGGGACTATTAGAACCTAAAATTGGTGAATATCAAGCAGGTTTTCAACTGGGCAGATCCTGCCATGAACAGATCCTGAATCTAAAGTTGATCCTAAGACATCAAAAACTGTACAATAAAAATCTCGTCTGTACATTTGTGGATTTCAAAAAATCATATAATTCTATTGACCACGAATCTTTATTCCGAATCTTGAAAGAACAAGGACTAGATCTGAAAACGCTGGCAATTATTAAAGCAACATTAACTAACACTAGGTCAAAAGTTAAATTCATGGGTGACATCTCAAAGCCCTTCGAAATTGAAACTGGAGTGAGACAAGGGGATGGACTCTCACCACTCTTATTTAACTGTGTTCTAGAAAAAGTAATAGAGGAGTGGCGTGAAAATAAGTCGACCCTGAATATTGACCAGCTCATTAAACTGGGGAGAACCAACATCAACGTTGATTATCTGGCGTTTGCTGATGATCTAGCAATTTTAGCCTAAGATGTATTAACGGCTCAGAAACAGATTGAAATCCTAAAAGAAACAGTAGAAAACATAGGACTCCAAATTTTCTTCGAAAAGACATTATACATGACCTGCAAAAGACTAAGAACACCATTTCTAAAAACAAAATATGGTAACATCAGACGAGTCTCTCAATTCAAATATTTGGGTAAAATAATCATGGAAAATGGGTTGGAAAAAGCGGCCAATAAAGGTAGATGTCAAAAAATGGAAACGGCATTGAGACTTACACAAAATATTTACAACAAAAAATGCCTATCTAAAAACACAAAACAGAGACATTACAACACAGTTATTAAGCCAGAATGTCTATATGGGGCAGAAACTCTCATTTTGAGTAGAAAGAGGGACATCGAGAACATTGAAAAGAAGGAAAGAAAAATCCTAGGCCCCAAACAAATAAATAGCACAACATACCGACTCCGAGAAAACCAAGAAATCAAACAATACACAGATGTACAGAAAAGTAAGACTTAAGTTTTACGGACACATAAAACGGATAAATCCGAATAGGCTCACTAGACAAATAGTCGAATTTTATGAAAATAGGAGTAAAGCTAAAGTAGAAATAGTTAACTGGATCGCTGCAATTAAAGAGGACCTAAGATGAGCAAATATTACACAAAGTGAAATTCAGGATAGAGACTGTTTCAGACACAGTTGGACTATTCAGTCGAAGCAGACCACACTTGAAAATGCCAAATGATATTTTGGCGAAAGGCCGTTTGACTCTTCACAGAATCAACGGATCGACACCCGGAATGATTTAGAAACGAAACATTATCTACCATCCGTAAAAATACTAGATGTAAAACACACATACACACACAAAGGCGCGCGCGTGCACACGCGCACGTACACGCACACAGCTTATCGTGGATTGTGAATCTTCTGATACTGATTAGCTTCAGTTAACCGGTTTATCATCCCTTGGCGTTGCCTTAACCTTCATCTCCCGACTTTAACACCTATATGTTGAATGTTTATAGACACTGGCAGTGATCGAAACGTAAAATACACTTGAATTAAAACCGAATTAATTAAAATTATGTTTTAAAGAGTTTCCGACCGAGATATTCCAACAACGAAAATAGAAATGAACTTCCAGTGGAAGTCTTAGGGTATAATTTCCGACAAATTTCACTTTAGGTACGATTATAATCTACATTTTAACTAAAGTTTTCTTATCTTGTTCAGACTTTAATAGAACCTTTCAACAAAGTAAGTCAATAAAGTATTTTTTTGTGTTAAAAAATTAAAAATATAAAATTTATTGGAGAGAAGAAAAAGATAAATCGGATACCGATCAACCTGGGTCAGCACTTCAGTGAGCTGTTAACCCTTCATTTGTACTTAACTTTTTAGTCTATCTCGAATCCAATATATAAATATATATATATATATATATATATATATATATATATATATATATATATATATATATATATATATATATATATATATATATATATATATATATATATATATATATATATATATATATATATATATATATATATATATATATATATATATTATCATTCAAATAAAACAATAACATTCTGACAAAGCGCATTGTTTCAATTAAATTTCCGAATACTTTTTCAAGCAATTGAAGTCTTATGTCCGCAATAATCCGAGTTATGTTGGCTTTCTTCCTAGGCGTCCATAAATACTGGTTTACCGGAATAGACCAAAGATAAAGATTTAACAAATCCCCAAAGAAAATAATCTAAAGATGATAAATCACAGGATTTTGATGGCCAATTAACAGGTCCATTCCTCGAAATTATTTTCTCTCCGAATTGTTCACTCAATAAATCGATTGTTGCGTTTGCAGTATGACATGTGGAATCGTCTTGTTGGAACCATATCTCCTCCAGATCAATACAGTTTTTGTTGTAATATTGAGCAGCATAAAATACGTTCGGAATTTGTCGATAATTCGGCGAATACATCGTTAGGTTGGGTGATTATGTGCACCATACATTTCACACGCTCTATAAGTTTGGCGTACAGAACACCGACTCTGATAATAAATTTCGACAATTTGCAAGCGTTGCTCTGATGTTAAAGATTTCCTTATGATTTATTTGACTACACTGAAAAATTTTTTTACTAGAGGCGCGCAAACTCACAGTTTGTTTGACAGCGACCACTATCGGAAGTTATATTATAACGAACTACAAAACTATATATATATATATATATATATATATATATATATATATATATATATATATATACATATATATATATATATATATATATATTTATATATATATATATATATATATATATATATATATATATATATATATATATATATATATATATATATATATATATATATTATATATAAATATATATATATATATATATATATATATATATATATATATATATATATATATATATATATACCAGGTGTCCCATTAAGAATGGATCGCGGCCGTATCTTGAAAACTATTTATCCCACAGCTTTGGGGGAAAAAAATTGTACTAAAAATGATCATGAGAAATTCAGCAAAAATATTTTTAAGCTTCTAAAACGACCGCAAGAGGGCGTGACGAGCTAAACATTTTTAAAAATAATTTTTTTTGTGTATTTTCAAGTGTTAACCGAGTAAGAAAAATTCTCAGTTATAATTAGCAAACTGTCTCATACAACTTTGTTTTATGACATTTTGTCGTAACTTCGCGAATAAAGAAGTGGGGAGGAGTTTTACCTATTTAGATAAAAAGTCGTCTAATGTCCGTTTGCCTAAACCGATTTTCCTCAATTTGGATTCATTTAAAAGGTAATTGCTGGAACAATCAGATAATCTGGGAGATACATTATTTAGTTTATAAATGAAACCGCGAGGTGGCGTTACATTCAACAATAGTTTTGTTCAGTTTTTTCAAATGTAATGGTACAGCTTTTATTACATGGCTAGAAAGGTAATTTAAAGAGGAATCATACAGTGAAAACCCGAAATCGATATCTCTGACATGTCAAGAGATATTTCGATTTTTCTGAAAAAATCAGTTATTATTTCACTACTCATGCATTAAGTTAAAAAAATATTAACCTAATGTTTGCCTTCCTTCGCACTTTACCCAGGTTTAGGACTGGTCCAAATTCTTCGTGCCATATTAATTTGGAGCGTGTTTAAAAGCCAACGGGCCAACAACGAAGATAATAATAATAACAACAGTCAAATAAAATTAACAGCACAACAGTCTAATAATTAACAAAATCTGAACTTTAACGCCTTTCTAAATGTTCAAAATACCTTCCATCCTTAGAAATGCAAAGATTTATTTTTCGACGAGTACTAAAAACGGCAGCTTCAATTTCCGCTCTTGAAATGCTGGTTATTGAATTTTCAATTATTTCAATCATGTTTTCTCGTGTGGTAGGACGAGTTTGAAAAACAAGGTCTTTTAGTCTTCCCCACAAGTAAAAATCGAGAACTGTCAAATCCGGTGAGCGCGCCGGCCACGAAAATAAACTACCCCGTCCTATCCAACGATTTCTAAACGAAGCATCCAAGAAGTTTCGAACCACCTGCGAGAAGTGGGCAGGGCATCCATCATGCTGGTACCACATTTGTCTTCTTGTTTCCAACGAAACATCTTCCATTAGTTCTGGCAGTCCATTTTGTAAAAAATTTAAATATGTTTCACTATTCAAATGTCCATTAAAAATAAAGGGACCAATAATTTTGTCTCCCAAAACACCACACCATACGTTCACACTCCATCTATTTTGGTGGTTGATTTCTAACATCCAGTGTGGATTAGCAACTGCCCAGTAGTGCATATTATGTAAGTTAAAGCCTCCATCACTGCTAAAAGTAGCTTCATCAGTCCATAGTATGAGTTTTAAGAATTGTTTTTTTCCACTACACATATTTTTTAACCAGTGACAATAGTCTAACCGTCTGTCGAAATCGTTTTCCATAAGGGCTTGGTGTAAGACAACATGATAGGGGTGCAGCTTGTTATCTCTTAAGATTTGATGAACGGATGTCTTGCTAACACCTAATTCTTTAGATATTTGTCTGATACTTAAATGGGGGTTGGTTTCAACATAAGCCAGAACATTTACGACATTATCTCCATTACGAATCGAACGTAACCTGGTGCGGACTGGATCTGGATGCACAATTCCTGTTTCTCGTAAGCGTCTTGCTAGACGTGTAAATACCTTCTTCGAATAATGCCTTCTTTCGGGATATTGACTTGCATATTGCCGCTCTGCAATACATGCATTTTCAAAACATTGGAAATACACCGCCAACATGTCATAGGCCTCGTTATTCGTAAAACGCATTGTTAAATATTATTATAATAATTATTAATAATCAATAAATGCAATGTTGAAAATGTAATGCATTTCAAAACTGACAAGTTAATTTGACTGTTTTTGTTTGTTTCCATGGTTCCTTTCTTACACTCTTTGTGTAATGTACCTAAGGATTGCATGCATTTATTTAGAAACCCGAAAACGCATAATTTCATTCATCCATTCATTTGGTTTAAAAAAGAGTAGGTATATTTTTTAATAACTGATTTCAATATTCTGTCAAGTAGTATTTAAGCATCACAAAAGAGAAAATGCAACAATTGGGGAAAAGCATTTTTTCCGCTTATGTAATTAAATTAGAAAATATTATCATGGTCAGGATTAGAACATTTATGA
Source organism: Cosmopolites sordidus (assembly GCA_031761425.1). Classification (NCBI taxonomy): domain Eukaryota; kingdom Metazoa; phylum Arthropoda; class Insecta; order Coleoptera; family Curculionidae; genus Cosmopolites; species Cosmopolites sordidus. The sequence goes on from JARFXV010002005.1 coordinate 19,256, forward strand.
TGATTAATACTGAATAGATAATTTTATTTTTTAAATAAAATTGTTGCGGTTGCGATTGCGAACTAAATATTACGACCAATTTTTAACTTAATATTACGGTAAAAATTAAAACTAACTGATATTTTTCAGAAAAATTGAAATACCTCTTGACATGTCAGAGATATCGATTTCGGGTTTTCACTGGACGATTCCTCTTTAAATTACCTTTCTTGCCATGTAGTAGAAGCTGTACCATTCCATTTGAAAAAACTGAACAAAACTTCAAAAAGCTATTGTTGAATGTAACGCCACCTCGCGGTTCCACTTATAAACTAAATAATTTATCTCCCAGATTATCTGATTGTCCCAGCAATTGCCTTTTAAATGAATCCAAATTGAGGAAAATCGGTTTAGGCAAATGGACATTAGACGACTTTTTATCTAAATAGGTAAAACTCCCCCCACTTCTTTATTCGCGAAGTTACGACATTTATCGACAGTTACGACATTAACGTTACGATGTCCTAAAACAAAGTTGTAGGAGACAGTTTGCTAATTATAACTGAGAATTTTTCTTACTCGGTTATCACTTGAAAATGCACACAAAAAATGATTTTTTAAAATGTTTAGCTCGTCACGCCTTCTTGCGGTTGTTTTAGAAGCTTAAAATATTCATTTTTAGTACAATTTTTTTTTCCCCAAAGCTGTGGGATAAATAGTTTTCAAGATACGGCCGCGATCCATCCTTAATGGGACACCTGGTATATATATATATATATATATATATATATATATATATATATATATATATATATATATATATATTAGATTAGATAGGCGGATTTATCTAAAAAGTACTGTATTCTGGAGAGACGAGATATATTCCAGTTACTGTATTCTGGGATTTATGCCACTTTTTTTTATCAAAGGATTAATAAAAACAACGCTCTCGTATGCCGAATAAAAAGTATGGTTGCACCACGACATACACCCGACGCTAACAAGAAGAAATAAGCTGGATAGAAAAAAAAATACATCAAATGAAGATATCACCGCCGAAACAGAGCACTTCAATTTGTACTTTCATGAAGTCATCGAATAAGGAAAATCATTAGGCGAGATAAAACGAGCCTACGTTGAAAAGTGAATCGATCCTTGATCAAAAAAACAATATTCAATTTAAACATTATCAGACTTTTCACTCTACTCTTGTAAATCTATTTTTTTTTCTCAAATATAGTAGTGCCTTTCGCGTTGGTGCGGACGGTAAGAGCAGCGGCCTGGGGCTGCTGTGCTGAAACCGCACTGGAGCGTTAGTTGGTTCGATTCCACCGCTCGGATGGTTGTTTTTCTTTCTTTCTTCTGTCAGTTTACTTTCTAAATGTTTGTGATTGTGTCTAGGCAAGAGTGTAAAATCCGACTACGAATTACCCCTCATTCACGCCAGTTAAAGACTGGGTAAGGCCGGATGCCTTCTGAGAAGTGTTCTACGTTGGTCACTCGCCAGTCGGTAGGCTTCCTGATAGACTTATGGGTAGGCACATAACTAAGGGTTTATAGCCCGAGGGGGGGGAGGTGCTGGCCTGGGTTTGTCATAAGCTGATGACCGTGGTTCGGAACCCACGTTAAGTTGTAGGTCCAGCCGCTAAAGAGCCTAGTTGCTGATGCGCCTCTAACCCTAACACTTTACCTTTTTTTTATTAAATATAGTTATAATCTTTAGAACCGATTTAACTATTATTAAATAGATCGAAATTGCCTTGCTTCTTCACCAATAAATAAAAAGAGAAATATTATTTTATAAAATCAGTGTGCCAAAAGGCCCTGTTAACATTCGAACAAAATAAGAAAACTAAAGTTAAATTGTAAAGTATAGTCGTTCTCAAAGTTAAACTTCTTCAAAGTTATGCACTAAAACCTCCACTAGAAAGTTATTTTCCATTTTCGTTGTTCGGATAGCTCGGTCGGGAACTCTTCAAAAGCACGATTTTAATTTATTCGGTTTTATTAAAATATATTTTGTGAATCGATAAGCGAAATGCCAGTGCGCCTCTGACATGCACGCTTAAAAGTCACGAAAAACACATAATTTTTGTATTTAAGCAGATGCCATCTTGGCGTAAAATACGCCGAACGTGTTCCGACATTCAATTTTGTTTTTGAAAGGCCGCCTATGATGGCTTCGTTAAACAATATGTTAATTTTGCCATTTTAAAATATTAAAACAGTAAAATGTAATTATTACTACAATTTAGCGTTTTCTTGATTATGATGATTTTTAAGTTAAGCTCTGCCCTATATCTTTTTATAACAAATCCTTAGCTATATAATAAATATTCAATTCAATTATCGATGCCTAATTTGATTCAATGATGTATCTACTGAAATTCATAAATTTTTTGGGAGTTGAGATCGATCAGCGGTAGTAAATGGACGTTTTGTGTGGATCGACGATAAAAAAATCGATCTCGAGACTTATCACTGGAAACACAAGCAAATATTTTTGACGAACAGCAAATCAGATAAACATAAACAGAAAAATAAATGTCAAATTTGTTATAAATTAGCAGATTTATTAACAAAATCCTTTTGTCACAGTGCTGGGCGTAGGGATAAAATAACATAAATAATAAATACGAACAATCACATAAAAATCGATACTGATGGAGATAACCATCAATAAACAATACAGAGGACAGGATGGCACTCGGAACACAAGTGGCCGGTCGCAATCAGACACACAAGTGCAAAAGTTGATGGACGAAATATACGGAAGAAAAAATATACGGAAGAGAAATTCGGAAAGTAAGAAGAGATCAGGGGAAGAAAACAATGGACTAAAGATAGTACAGAAGGAACACAGCGCGAAAGTAAAATTCCAAAAGTCGCGACAAAAGCATCAGAAATAGATGAAATCAAGAAGAGATGATGAATTAAATAAAGGAAATCAACAGAAAAGTGAGGAAAAAGAGAAATGGCAGATAAAATTGAAAAGCTTGAAAATAGGATAGAAGTACTAGAGAGAAATAAGAAGAAAAATAATGTGATATATACATGTGACATATAATGTGTTTATGGATACTCACGATAAATAACAAGATAAAAGAAACAATAAAAAACGTTATAATGAAAGAATTGGAGATTGAAACCAAGATAAATAGTGCCAAAAAGACTGGAAACAACACGTGCGTAATGGAAATGAAGAAAATCGAAGACAAGATTAAGATTTTACAGAACAAGAGCACGTTAAGAAATTGCAACGATAAAATATACATAATTAATGATCTAACAGATAAGGAGAAGGATATACAAGAGAAAATTAGGAAAATAGAAAAGGAAGAACGGATTAAAGGAAATAAGACCAAGGTGGATATGAAAATAATTATAAATGAAAAATTGTGATGGGCCAATCACAAACAAGAACTAATAGTAAGACTAGAAAATGAAAACCATGATGGATTAATGATTACGATCAAAGTAATGGATACTGACACGACTATACAAATTACAAGATCAAGGGAGATAAACAAGAGGAGAGGAAGAACGAGGGCATCAAATAATAGAGCGGGGAAAAAAACAATTAATGTTCCATTTTTCAGCTGAATGATGCGGTGGAAAATGTGTTTACTATGGGTGACCTAAAGGGACGTGTCGGTTGTCAAAAACTAAGAATTTTCTTTGTGTTCATCTATTTCTCATCAAAAAGAGGAATACATAAATATCAGATTCGGAACATGGAACCTACGAAATATTGGAAGAAAGAGAGAGGAATTAGTAGAAGAGATGAGAAAATATCACATCGAAATCCTGGAACCACAAAAACAAAAATAAAAGGAAAAGCAATAAAGAAGATACATATGCGATACTGGATATTATGGTCGGTGGTCGAGGAAGGAGAGACCAAGGAAAAGAGTGGGATTGATCATAGCACCACACATTTTGAATCATATCATAAACGAGAAATATGTTAACAGCAGAATAATGGCGATAGATTTAAGGTTATTGGGAGAGGAATTGTGGACAGTAATCATATCATATGGAGAGAATAAGAATGCAGGGAAAGAAAGAATAGATGCACTTTTTGAAAAAAATACAAAATGAAATCGATGATGCGGTAGAAAATGTGTTTACTATGGGTGACCTAAAGGGACGTGTCGGTGGTCAAAACGATGGAATGGAGGAATGTATGGGAAAGGAAAGAGAAAAGACAAGAAATAATAATGGAGACAAATACATTAGAGTAGAACCAGGAAGGAGAGATAATAGACTTATCAATAATAGACTATTTTCTGATAAGCAAACATAAATGGAGAAGTTTGAGTGATGTGAAAGTGACAAGACGAGCGGAGATCGGAAGCGATCATTATTTGGTGAAGATGGCTCAAGGAAACGAGTTACCAGAGGAAATACCGAGAAATAGTAAACAGCGAATTTGAAGAGCAAGAAGAAGGGAGAGGGGTAGAAAAAAATGGGAGTTTTTTAAGGATATAATAGTGGAGACCGCAGAACAAAGCTGTGAAACGACAAAAATTGTAAATAAAAACATGAGGAAAACTGAATGGTGGGCAAAGGAATTACAGAGGAAGATTAAGGGCAAAAAGAAAAATGGAAAAGATATCTGGATGTAAAAAAAGATGAAGATCACGAAATATATAAAGAAGAAGGAAAAGAAGTAAGGATTGAAATTAAAAAAGCGAAGAAACAATCATGCATAAGATTTGGCGAAAAGATGACTGAAAACTACAGAGAAACCCAAAAGTTATTCTACGGGACTATAAAGCAGCTAAGAATATAATATAAAAAAAAACTAATACAAAAGAACAGAGATATACATATCAGTTTCATAGATCTAGAAAATGTTTTTGATCAAATTAAAAGAGAGGATATATGGGAAACCCTAGAAAAACGAGAAATAGATAAAAGGACAGTAGAAGTAATAAAGGTAATGCACAGGGACAACGAGAACTTCGCGAGGACAAACAATGATGAATCGAATGAATTTTCGTCAACTATCGGAGTAAAACAAGGATATGTGCTGAGTCCATTGTTATCGTACAATTGTAGTAGATGAAGCGTTAAAGGAAACAAAGAATCAGAAAGCTAATGTTTGCAGATGATATGGCTATAGTAGCGGATACAGAAAAGAACCTTCAACACAACATAGAAATTTTGAACGAAGAGCTGACAAAAATAAACATGAAAATTAATGTACACAAGACAAAGAGTATGATCATATCCAAAGAAAACAAGAAACATAATATACAAATAAATAGAAAGCTAATAGAACAAATGAAAAGCTAGAAATACTTGGGATCGACAATCGAGAGCAAAAGAAGAATGGAAGGAGAAATAAACGATAGACTGGAATAAACCGGAAAAATGTTTAACACGATGAAGACAACTTTCCTTGGAACGAAAGAAATACCGAAGAAGATAAAAATAATAGTAATTAAAAAAGCAACCCGACCAACAATAATATACAGTAGCGAGAGATGGACTCTAACAGAAAAACAGAAACACGTATAAATGCAGTTGAAATGAGATTCCTAAGGAAAATAGAGAACAAAACAAAAAGAGACAGAATCAGAAATCAAATAATTAGAGAAAACCTACAAATTGAACCCATAAATGATAAAATAGCAGAAGGAGGTTCGGAGTATAAGATGGGTCGGACATGTATGTCGCATGCCGGAAAACAGACTCACAAAGAGATTGTACGAAGCGCGAGTGCAAGGGAAGAACTATAAAGGAAGGCGAAGAAGAACAAGGAACGATGGGATAAGAGAGGAGGCTGGAAAAGGGGCATACTATGGGATGAAATTAAGGAACTGACTCAAGCTAGGAAAAAATGGAGAGGCATATATAGAAGACAAACTCAACTCCACAAGCCTGATACCTAACGGTATAAAGGCATATGATTAGGTATGTAAGATTTTTCCCCCTCTAACCGAATCGGACCCTTATCTTTAAACATTGAAACGTCCAGGATGCGGCAATGAAATGGCCAATTATACACACTCTGTAACTATATAGTGAGATGGGATAGAAAGGGGCGGATATATTGACGAGACTATGTGGAGAGGATGAATCATTATGGATTAGTTCACATCGCTAAAGACGGAAAACCAGCAGGACGCAGAGAGGCAGGGAGACCACCTAGGAGATAGAAAGTAAGTTGGGCATCTACGCCTTAGGAAATCAATTATATAGTATCAAAATTAAACAACCTTCGATAGATTAAACAGATCATTAATTCTCGAGTTAGAAGAAAAAGAAGGAGAAGAAGTAAGCAGTCAAAATATTTTATTTAAAAAAAATAGGAATATACCATGTTACATAAGAAAAAAATTGAGTATATTTCTAAAAGATAAAATCTAAAAGGTCCACCTCTACCTCTTTCTAAAGATATTACTCGCACAGCGCAACAGATCTTGCTCTTCAAATAACTGTCTAACAGCGATTATCGATATTTTTGCGATGTCAGCAATCGCGCAATCGTATTGAAACCATTTGTCATCATTAACAAGAAGAAACTTAGTTAATTGATGTGTTGTAAACCTCTCGATCATGCGAACATGACTGGTTGATATATCAGCAATTGCATTTTTATTGAAAAAAATTAGCTCAAAAAAATATTACATATCAGACTGTTATTTTTGTACTGTAAAAAATTTCTCATACATTTGATGAGAATTTCGTCAGACCAATGTCGAAATTTTTATTTATTTGGCAAATCTAAAAGGGAAAAATGTGACGAAAAATTTCCATTTTCGTCAAAAAGAGCCTCAAATTGACGATAAAAATGTATGCACTTTACGCGATTTTGATCTCTCAATGTGTGCATAAATTCATTTTATACGGGTTGAACTTAACTTATTAACCTACGTAGGAGTGATAAAAGTAATATCAATGTAGACCAATTATTATGAACACAGTTTTCTTGTTTCCCTTGAATTAAAAAAGTTCGTTTAAATTTCAGCAAATTAATAATATGATCAAAGGAGATAACGCTGTTTCCTACAGTACCTACAGAGACCAAAACTCACACTTTAATAGTCGTGATATCCTACACAATAATGTAATATTTGACTATAAATCAACCTTATCCAATAATCAATCCATCAACGGGATATTAATATATCCAACACATCGGTAGAATCAACAGCTTTGAACAATTAACCATCTGATGCGAAATAGGAGTTACGAAACCTATCATAAGTGAAGGAAGTGTTGTCCAATAAGAGTGTCACAACTTTAAAATGAGGCCCATGAGGTGACTCTGCTAGGCAAAAGTATAAACTCTGAAATTGAAACAAAATATTAATAGAACAGAATAATAACAATACATTGAAAATCCTGACATTGTTGGATAACAAATATACAAAAAAACTAAAATAGATGTAGTACGAATATAGAATATTATAAAACTAGCGAACTTTTTATCTAATAAACAATGCCCAAAATAATAATAAGCTAAATTTTCTCAAATATCATGTACTAAACTAAAAATTCATCCTAAACAATTATCTCAAAATTTTATATTTAAATACAAATTCGGTAGTTTAATTAATAAAGAGGCGACGAACAGGACAAACGTCAATTATTAATTGTCTAAATTGTTAATTCAGGGGGTATTAAGTAGACACGACAAGTTTGAGAAGCAAAATGTTTATAATTGATTAGATCATTAATTGGATTTGTTAGAAAATCGCAATTTAACGTTTTCGGTTGTTTCATTAATTTCGTTCCTTTGTCAGGAATTTCCAGCTGCAACATTTCGATAGCCTGTTCGTAAAAATAATTAATTTAAAAAAATATTTATTGAAGTTGAAATTATGTTTTTAGTTTGTTCCTTAAAATGGCAGTTAAAATAAATATACTGGGGAATAAATAAATACATCAGGTATAAATATTTGATTAAAATTAAAACTGCTTTATATAGTAAAGTGTAACAAAAATATTTGCGTATTTGCCGTACTGAGCGATTCACTGATAAACTTTTGTATACTTGGAGCATATTCTTCGAAATATAGGTCGTTGACCTCAACCCTTCTTTTAGCCAGTAACTAAATATATTCTTCTGCTTCATCACGATGAATATTTGGAGGCGAAAACCTCGACTCAGCCAATTTTTCCCTCTTTTTTAATCCTAAATTTTTTTCACTGCAGAAAGTGAGCCATGTTCGCAACAAATAGAAATAAGACGGAGCAAGGTCGGGGCTGTATGCTGGGTAAGAGAGCTATACAGCTAGTCAAATAGTACAGTAAACAATAGTGCATTATAGGATTTGTTGGACTCTAGATAGAATAACAAAAGCGATATTATTAGTTTGGCGACGTCGATACTTTCTGCTGATATAACGCACCAAAATATGAATGTATCATGTTGAGGTTCAACGTTAATATATATGAATATAACCATTTGGAAAGAAAATTACTATGTATTAACTTTCAACTGACAACATGATTATCACAAATCTTCTCAGATATATATGTGCAGTCAAAGCTCGTTATCCAGGGTTCCGTTATTCGCGATTTCACTATTTGCGGATTACAAAATTATAACCACTTCGCGGTTTGTATTCGTGGCTGAAAATTTCTTTATTCGCGAACCCAAATTTATGATACATATTGTATTTTTAAAATAATACGTATTTATTTACCAGCTACCTTTCAAAACAAACAAGTATTAAAGTATTTATAAACTAACAAGACTTACTGCCTCTTGGCCGAAAGTTCGTTGACAAATAAGTCGCCGCCGTCGTTACATTTGACGCTATGACTTTTGATAAAAGCCGCCTTGGCATGATCGATGCCGATGTATTGTTGCTTTAACTTGTTATTCATCGCAATAATTTCAAATGAATAGCACGTGACTATTATGCATTATTCGCGATTTATAATGTCGAGTAAAAGCAAAGGAAAATTAGTACCTACACGGAAAAAAGTCGTCTTGCCGCTTAAGGTAAAAATAGACATGTTTGACTACGATCTACGACCAGCTCTACGATCCATTTCATTATCTACGAAATCAGAAGACAAAATATGGAATCCTACAGCTTCAACGTCACTATCAGCAAAAATTGTTCGTGCTCCAGCAATTGAAAAAATGGAAGCTGCATTAACATTATGGATACAAGACTGTATCCAAAAGACAGTGCCTTTAAGTGGTGCTATAATTCATGAGAAAGCTAAGCGTTTTGATGCACATTCTAAAGAACATGGTGATGAACATACGGATAGAGGATTTCAAGCATCCAAAGGTTGGTTCAATAAGTTCAAGGTGCGACAATCACTGCATACCCTTAAAATTGTTAGAGAAGTTGCAGACACTTCAGCAGCAGCAACATATCCAGAAGAATTTTGAAAGTTAATTGCAGATGGTGTAATAATGCACAGAAACTGTCCTGTTTTGGAAAGGAATGCCAAAGAAAACTTTTATATTCAAAAGTGAAAAGTCCGGTTTTAAGGCAGCAAAAGATAGTTATACCCCTGCTCTGTTCAAATGCATCAGTAGATTGTTTAATTAAGTCATTTATGCTTTACATATCGCTAAATCCTCGTGGTTTGAAAAATCAAAACAAATACAACCTACCAGTGTTTTGGTTCATTCAAACATGGAAGCGTGGATTACAAGTTGCATTTTTCTGTGTTTGGTTCTGGGATTGTTTTGTTCCTAAAGATAAAACTTATTTAAAGAATATATAATTTATATATCAAGGCAGTTCTAGGTATGGACAATGCTCCAGGTCACCCTCGTGAGCTTGAAGCTCTGCATCCAAATATAAAGATGATATGTTTGCCTTCTAATACGACGGCCTTACTCCAACCTATGGATCAAGAAATAATCCAGGCCTTTAAGCTCTATTACATTAGACAAATGTTTAAAATCATACCATACCACCATGAAACGTGATCCTAATATGAATGTTATTGAATGCTGAAAAAATGTTGACATAACAAAGAGCATTGTTAACATAAAAGAATCATCGCAAGAGCTGAAGCCATACACATTGAAATCATGCCGAAAAAAACTATGGCTTGATTTAACTGTCGGTAAAGATAAAGAATCCGTGCAAATTCAAACATTAACTGAAAACATTGCTCAAGTTGCGAATGGCATAGGACAAGATGGTTTCGAACAGGTAGAATCAAGAGACATTCAAGAATTGCTAGAATCGCAAGATAAAGATTTGAAACCGACTTGGAGAAAATGCTTAATCCCCATTCTATTGAAGAGGAAGACTGAACGATCACTGAAAACGTTATATTAAACTTAAAAAACCTGAGTGAAGGTTCACGAATGACAAATGAGCTTTGTGATTTCTTTATAAAGATTGGTCCGTATATGGAAAGAAGTCTTATTTTTAAAAGGCAAATTGTTAATTGGAAGACCTTTTAACAGCGGCAAAACAAGAAAAAATAACTAAATTCTTTAAACCATTGCCTAAGCCTGATAATAATTATTAATATTGTTAAAAAATCTCTCATTAAACTGCTTTTATTTTATATTTTCTCTTTTTATTTGGTAACCTTGGAACATATCCCCTATAATCCCATACAAATGATACATCCTGTCCTGTATTCTGTATGCGCGGCGGAACGTATACGGAAAGTATCCTCCGCGAATAAGGAGCTTTGACTCTATGTCAACATTCATAATAGACAAATATTAAACATTATATTAGTCAGTTTAGTGATGAGTAAGACCGGATGCCTTCTGAAATATTTTTTATCTTAGTCACTTGCCAGTTCATACGACGCGCTTATAGTTAAACATAAAATCAAGGATTGATTTGCATAATGGGGTGCGGAGTTATAGGTAGCTGATGGTCGTTGTTTGGAACCCATGTTAAGCTGTAAGTCTAGTGGCCGCATAGTCTTACTAATCCACTAATCCTAATCATTCCCTCACTATTAATAAATATACAAAATCTAAAGTAACGCATTTTTATATGATAAAAATAGTTATAACAATCTTATGGTAATCGTGATCAGTATTACAAAAAAAAGATTTTATTGTTTTCTTATTCGCTAGAGACGCTTCTACTTACCAAAACATTTGTCTTTCGGCTGGCATATGGCGGCTTTACTGAACATTTGCATTTTGTGTTTATCTTCTTTTGGACTAACAAAGAATACTTTGAAATAATGGAAATTTCATTAAATAACTGATGTTTGTCGTCCACGAGAAATATAATATTATTAGGTTGTCTGGAGAATAATTTCAGTTTTTCCAAACAGATTGCTTTAGGCGGATTAAAAATAATTGTATTGCTGCTTGGAAGTGGGTAAAGTAACTTAATAAAATGATTTCGTTAACTGGTTGTGGGTTTGTTGTAGAATTATTTGAAAAATTGAAAGTCAAAATAAATATTTTTATTATACGAAGTCTGTAAGTAAAGTAATGAGATTGGTAGTGTAGTCTGATGCATTTTCAGAGCGAGTTTAAGCGACTTAGTGGTCTGTAGCAATTATTTTCGTTGCTAGCATTTTTTCCGTGCGTTAACAGCATTTTTGCAATTGCTCGAACAATTCACTAAACTCACTGGTTTAGTGAATTCCAAACCAAACCAATTTATATCACTATATACAGTGGTTGTAGATAGTGCTTCATTGTCAAAAGTCGAAGTGAATTGATCGATGCACTGTTGTTAAGATAATCCACGTTGAAAGACGAAGTAAATCATCGCATGAAAATGCTGACGAGTTAATTCCATTTTTTGCTGAGATGAAGTTTTCAAGTCACTAAGAAACACAATTAGCGTCCGTAGACAAAACGTTCTAAGTACGTATACAGTCAACAATGTTAAACTTTACTATGTATTATTCAGATGGCGCCTACCAACACCATTGTTGCCAATTCTGGGTACATAAATAGCAACTCTCGTACACATAAAAAGATTGTACACTATATAGTGCTGCAGTAACAGAAGTTTTATGCTGAAAAGAAGAAGAAGATCAAAAAGGAGCATACCTATTTTATATCTATTTTAAACGGAAAATGGCTGCATACGTGAGTTTACTAATATGCAAAAACAAGGTTTTACACTATTTTGAAAACGAACGAATCGTGGTGTCCGATCACCCCTCATATTGGTCTGATTTTACTTGATAGAATTTCTGGTTTTTCCCAAAACTGAAACTAGCGATAAAATAATTAAAACTACTTTTTTAATACAATACTGGACATGCATCAGGCTTCCACAATTCCGTGGTTTTAGAAACAATTCCCAAGAATTAATACCAGGAGTTTATCAAATAATTTTTCGACTTCTTCCAGCAAACTCACAAGGTGAAATAACTACCCTTTTGTGTACTATTTTAATCAGTCACATTCCAGTCGCTAAATAGTTTTCTCACTTGCTGATGCGCCTCTAACCCTAAAACTTTACTTTTACAGACTGTGCTATTCTTGTCTTAGATGATTTGCAATTGGCAATTTATAATATTCTATATATCGGGTGATCCCGAAAGTTCGTAGAGATTCTTTTAAGAGGAAGAGACCCAAATAATTTCTGAAAAAAATGTATTCAGTCTACTATGTAATTACCATTATTATTTACATTTTGTCCAAAATTACTATATTTTTTTGCCAAAGAATGTCAACAGGTTGTTTTTCACCTCTTTTTTCGGTTTAAATGATTTTCCATTTAGCATATCCAATGCAATATCCGGTGAGTATGGTGGACGGGACAAAACATTTCAGTTAAAACTCAACAATTTTTGCTGAATCCTGACTGAAACGTGTGGTCGTGCATTGTGATTATATTATAAAACTATGCCTTTCCAGCAAAACCCAGGCCATCTTTTTCACTGGTAGAAGACCAAAAATAGGCCAGTGTATCCGAATTCACGGAGTTCCAATTAAATGGGCTAAGATGGCACACTACCTGGGCCTTGAATACGACAAGGCCTTGTTCTATCTTAAAAACCAAACGGGAAAGCTCACAGCATGTTTCAAACGCTGTCCATTAATCGACCGAAGAAGTTATCGCTCTACGAGTAACAAACTAATCCTGTATAAAACAATAGCATGGTCGTTCCTCATCTACTGACACCAGGCCTAGTTCCTATATATTTCAACTTCAACGATTAAATGATTCCAGTCGCTTCAATCGCGTGCGCTTCACACTATAATCAACACCCGCTGGCTTATTAGGAAATTGCAAATCCATCGGAAAACAGAGACTCCAATGCTTCAGATATTCCTATCCAATTTATTGGATAAATTCCTAGCAGAATGACCCCTCACATCGGTCAAACATGTGTGCCAAAGGACGGCACCCAAAATCCTTCAAACTCATGACCGAGTCACGACGTTTGAAAACAAAAACGGGAATATAAGTCAGGGCCAAAAGGTCAATTTGACCTCCAGTAGGAGAGTAACACATTTCCTGTTTGCTAATTGTGACCATTTTTCTACAATTGCTGTCTTTAGCCGATTTAATTGTGAACAATAAAAACAAATACAAAACATATTTTTTCTCAGATGAAGACCGTCTCTCACCATACGTAAAACTGCTGACCCTGCCAATCTGTTTGAATTTTTTTCGTTCCACGTTATTATGCACAAAATACTTTTGATCATCCGTGACGATCCGCTTCAGAAATGGAGCCTAATTTTTTCAGCAAAAACTCTCACAAAGAGATTAGGAAAAACAGATTTCGTTCACTAAGTTCGTGCGGGATTCACACAAAGGTCAAAAACGGTCGATTTAACAATATGCAAATTATCTGTTATCTCATGGACCTTTGTGCGTGGATCTTGGTTGGTGTGGTGCCGTTGTTGAAGCACACTTAGAGCGAAGCCAGTCTTCCATGTCAAAATATTCACCTGAGAACCGACCAAGCCAAAAAAACATCGATCGATATTTTCCATTTGAATAAAATTGACTAACTGAAGGCAAATCAAAACGAATCTGAACGCAAATATTGTAAATACCATAAGAATTAATAATATGAAAATGAATATAATTAATCTATCGGACATTTTTCTTTACAAGCGTTAAAAAAGCAACTAAAGGAAAAACACTACAAACTCTCTGGATAACCCAAAACTAAAATTTTCAATAAACATACATATGTACTCTTTAATGTCCTTCATATAAGTAGCATTTTTCCATTACCATTATTACATTTAAATAGATAGAATTAGTTCGGTTCTCTGCCAGATCTGTTTCCATGCGCAAGATAGCGGCACCGAACTGGAATTTATCGACTTGGAGACCATACACTTTGTCACCGAAGGACAAATGTTTTCGTAAGTAGGAACGTTTCGGAAGAGAATCGAGAAAATAGAATTGAAAGGCGCACTTGCAACAGTTAGATTAAATCTAGTCCTGGTTTACTGAATAAATTTACCGTAAAGATTGTTTCGTTAGGTCTGTCTCTTTGAACTGTATTATCTCTATCTTTCGTGTTTTCGTTTTCAATTTGTTAAAGTATGATTTGCATCGACTTGATAATGTAACTGATTACTATTTCATACTTTTTTAGAGTGAAAGCCAACATTTTATTTTATCTGTAAATATACATTTTTAGTAGGGACTCTTTATCCGATGTTTTTTATAATTTCTAGCTTGGTTGGTTTCTATTTTTATTTAAGTTCTCAATTTAAAAATAGGTATAAATATAATTTCTGACTATTCTGTATGTTGAAGGTAATCAGTTTTTTTTTGTATTTTAAACTCCCAAAATATGGCAATATGTTACTGGAGATTCAGTAGTTACTGATGACTACTTAGTGCAAACGACATGCAACAGTACTAAACCCAAAGAAATTTACCACAAAATAGCAAATAATTTTTTATTTTTACAACACGCGTTTACTCATCATATTAACATCATCAGGAGATTTTTCAATATAATACTAAAACTAAACCATACTTATTGAAGCGTGTAGGAATGATGAACCCTGTAGGTAACTATATGATAAATTGAGACTCTAAGGAATAGATTCCTTATCCCGATTCATAGTTGTCTTACAATGGTTTACAGTCTTAAGTTACTACTATGCATATCATGTTTATGCTGGATTAGATTTAAGCAACCCAAGATTTCTCATTTTACACATATCAAATACGAGCAATATGTTTTATATCTAGTTAGTATCGGTTTTCTAGTTTTCCCAACATACCTTTGATCATAATCTTTATCTCTTCGATTTCTCAGGATTTCTTTCTTAATGTCCACTTAATTTGTATCCTTAGTAAATCATTGTCTACCCTTTAAAATTACTAACTAGTAAAATTTGTCTACCTTTCCTGTTAAGTGATCATGAACAGTATTACTCTGAATATGGTTTTACTCTACTCATTCCAGTGATTAATACTAGGGTAACATAAGTAGTTGCGTTTTTTTCCTTTGTTAATAAATAAAGAATTACATTTCACTCCTTTTTTTATTTTTAGCTTAATGAGTAAAATAAGTCGCGAAATTAAGGCAATTTAAGACATTATTTTAAAAAAGGCTTCAAAACGACTGACGTTGCTCGTGAGATTTGTGAAGTCGAGAAAGTGAAATTTGTGAAATTATTGAAGAATCTCTGACTTCTCCAAGGAAGCTTTCAGTTCATTATTTGAGTTAAACATGACTATATTCTCCAATGTACTGAATTTAATGAATTAATGAATTTTCAGGAATGATCCTGTAATAGATAAACATCAGTTTACACTAAACGTAGAAATACGTATTCTTCTTAGTATTTAATAAATAATTGCCGGTTTTAATGTATCTCAAGATAATGTAGACGTTATCTGAGAATATTATTCTGATTAAGTAATAATCTTAATACCTTAATTAAGTAATACAAGATGTCGTATCTCTATTACTATCATGTATAGTGGACGAAGCGATGAAAAAGGCATTACATAAAAACTAAACCTCCAGAACTAAGTTTTTGAAAATGGAATACGTTAAACTCACAGAACTATTGTTTGAGTATGATATCGCTGATATTAAAATATATAACATGAAAAAATGGAAAAATATTAAACTATTAAGAAATAGAGAAGAATTTTTCGTAGTTAAAGCACGAGTTGTGCTTTGATATATGATAGCAAATCATGGGCACCAAAGTAAAGTAAAAAATATAAAAAACTATGAAAAGACACATTGAATGAGGTAAAAAAGCTGGCTAATAGCAAGAAGGAAAATTGAGTAAGAAGTAGAACTCAATTCAACAGTCTTACAGCTTTTGGTCGAATCGCTTACAATTAAGTAAGGATATCCCAATGAAGTAAACAAAATACAATTTTAAAGGAAAAGTATAACATAAAAGGAAAAGTCTAATATAAAAGTAAAAGAAAAATTTATAAAAGAAAACTCTGTAACAGTCAGATTATAATCTCTGCGAGTCCGTTTCAGTTTATAATTTTCCTTGTCAGTTTCGTTCTTAATTTATTAAAATATATTTTGCTTTAAGTTGGTGATTTAATTAACCTTGATTGTATAATGTTATTAGTTGTAATAAAGAGCAGACACGTTTTTGTGATATTTTTATAAAATGATTCCTTAAAAGATTATTTTCATAGATTGTTTAAAATGTTGATTTTATTATTAAAACTACATAAAATATTTAAAACAAATTTAGCAAAAATGTATTTTGATCAAGATAAATCATGTCAATTTTTTTTTTAATAATTTATTTGGTAGATGCCAAAGAGACTTAACATTTTAACATTACACTATAAATTTATTTGTCTCATTTACAAAGGTCGTTCCAAAAGTTCTTCGCATGGTGAAAGTATGACCAAATCAATCAAGCCAAAGGTGCGCCAAAGAGATCTAAAACAATTCTCTCTGCAACAGAAATCATATATTACGTGGCATAAGGCAATACCATTACCGGGAATTATTTTTTATAACTACTGGACCAATCAAATTGGTCAATTGGAAATAAAAAATAGTTATTATTTTTTTACTTTATTTTAAAACTTTTTTTCATAAATAATATTGTTAATCGATGCCAAAAACTTTAAAAAAATTGTTTGCATTTATTGTAAATTAATTAAAATTTAAAATAAAATTACGTGACTACGAAAGCGCCACGATTGGATGCCAGGTTTGTGACGCCATTATGGTAAAGTGTTTTCACGTAAGTACCGTCAACGGCTTTTACATGTGTATATGCTGTCAAAATTATTGAAGTTTAGTGCAAAAAAAATTGTAGGTTACTAATTTAATACAGTAATGTGTAACAAAGGATTCATAAAGACCAATTAATATGATAATATAACTGGTGTGGATATTTTTTTAAAAAAATGTACAAAATTAGTTTGGACTATTATAAGGTAATTTATTTTGAGGTTTTAACGGAAACGGACATGCAAAGTGGTTAGATTTGACTTTCAAGAATTATTCTTGGTTTTCGATGATAAAAAAATCGGCTCTTAAAGACGCACTGGAATAAACTCTTTTCAAGAGTATTTATATTAATTTAAACGCAATACTGCTGACTTTCTTCGACGTTTTATAATAGTAGTAAAATTTTAAGAAACGCTCGGAAAAGTGTATACCTAAACGAGTAAGTGTAGAACTAAAAGGCGATTATGTTGAAAAAAAAATACTTAAAATAATTTATTTTTCTATCTTTTTCTAAGGATTTATTGAACGACCCTCGTATGTAGATGCCTTTTTGTTTTATAATACTGAAACAACAGACAAATAGAAGAAACATTAAAGCATTTAAATATAATGCATCAAAAAAAATGCACTTGAAAAACAACAAAATCAAACCATAAATTTACTGAACCTTTCAATATCCAAACAAAATAATACACTACAATTAATATCTAAAGAAAACCCAAGTACTCAAATATAACAATTACAAAACAGTCAATCCAGACCATCACACATAAATATGCAGCTCCGTAGATAATAGACCTATTATCTACGGAGCTTTCACAATTCTATTATCTGAAAATAATCAAATAGTTGAACTGCAAAAATAAAATTGAGAGCACAATACAACGACTTCAGTGAAAAAGAAACTAGTTACTTAATAATTTTTTTTTCCTTTATTTAGGTTTTTCGCCGCTATCTAAAACTCAAAAAATATTACAAATACCTGTTCTTATGTAAAGATTGTTGTCAATGTAAGTATCGTTGACATACACAAAAAAATATATTTACTTTCACTCGTTACTTTATATATTACAAATTAATATAATTTATTTTTAGTTTAGTTTTGAAAACGAAGGGAGAGTACCCTCCGAAACGTTAATGTTAAAAGTTTCTAAAATTTTGTATAACATTTTTATATCTTTAAAAATTTTGTTCGTTAGACAAATTTATTACAAAAAAGAATCACTGAGAAATTTGTCTCCGTTTGGTTTTTTGTTTTTACTCAGTGATTCTTTCTTTACATAAGAACAGGTATTTTTGATATTTTTTGAGTTTTAGATAGTGGCGAAAAAACCCAAATAAAGGAAAAAAATATATGAACACGCCACAATCATTCAGGCATTAGTTACTTAATAAATAAAAAACGGAAACAATTATTAATTCATCTAGTATACCCAAAAATAAAACAAACAAATGATAAAAAATACTGTAAGATTACATATTTCGGTCCAATTTCAAAACGAATAGGTCGGTTTTTGAGGACATAATTTGCAAATAGTGTTTAATACCCCCAGTCAACCAGTTAATTATTTTTTAATGCCAGAGATAAAACATCACAAAATAAAAAATCTGGAGTTTTTATGTTAAGTTGCAACGAGTGCAGTAGGTGCTATGTGGGAGAAACGGGCCGAAATTTTCAGACCAGATTCAAAAAACACAAATTTGCGTATTTATTAAAGAAACAAAATTTTAATTTTGCGAACCATTTCATAGATACCGGACATATATTTCCCGAGATTACAAATTTAAACATTTTACATACTGCACCAAAAAGCAAAAAATTAAACATCTTATAAGAAATTGAAATTTATAAATATAATAAAAACCCATACCCCAACAAATAGTCACATGGAGTTAAAAAATAAAAGTGGCAAATAACACATTAAAAAATAGTTTTATTCAGCAATCGGTGTTGATTTCTGTAAACTAGAGGTTTAACATAACCCAGCAAAAAAAATCCGATGACGTAAGATCGCATGATTTTTATCCACATTTATCAGTTCAGGTCAAAGATATTCTATCAGCATATTCACCACTAATGATTTCCATTATCGTCTTTAAAAAAATCCTATAAACCTCCAGTCGGAAAACCGCACTAAACAGTGACTTTCTGAGGATGAAGGTAACTCCTAAATCATTTGAGGATTTTCATAGGCCCAAATTCTGCAGTTATGTTTGTTCATAAATCCATTAAGCTAGAAGTGCGCTTTGTCAAATAACATCATTTTTTCCCAAAGCAGGGGACGCCTTTCAGCAGCTGTGGAGCCCAATTTATGGATCTGCATATTAATATTACAATCTGGATATTGAGAACCTGTTGAGTATGAAGAGAAAACCTTTCAATTAATAATTTTCTTTGCTGATTAATTGGACTTAAATTGAAAATATTTAGAGAAAAAACGGAATATATCTTTTATATCGAATTTACAAAGCGATAACTTTTTGATATAATTGCCCTAGTTTTGAAATAATGAATTGCAACAACGTAGAGTGTAAAACATTTTATTGGCAGATACAATAACTACTTAGTATTCAAGAGGATATGAGGACACTAAAAATGTCTTTGCAAATAGTAACAATAAAATTTTCAAAATAGACTTATTATATATTTTATGAACCTGTATAAATATTATTGGATACTCACTGGTAACTCTCATAGATCCTCACTGGTACTCAGTGAGATTTTTGCGGTTATAGCTGAATTTATATAGTTGAAAATACGACTTGAAGTTATGTAGAGACATATAATATGGGTGTTTTATGTGGAATTCTAAATGTGGTAATAAAGATGCATTTTATTCGCGGAACAAGAGAAAGGTATTAGAAGTTATGCGGCCTTTTCCCTTTATATTATGTCGTATAGAACACTTAATGTTGTTATATCGCATATAAACTTAATATACCGAGAAAAACAATATTATCGATAAAAATAGACAAATTGTGAAATGTTGACTTAATATTTTTTAATTTAAATGAAAATATATAAATTGACATATAAATTGCACTATCCAGGCAACAATCCACAGACAACTCGAGAGAAGCCCGCGAAAGTGTGGGTTGTTGACTATGGGTAGGGTCACCCTATTTTTGAGTCCCATTATGACAGGTAGGTATAGAACGTGTTTAACAAGAATAGACGTATTTTGTCTTAGGAATAATGTAAAATATAAAAATATTAAACATTCCATTTAAAAAAAAACTGAGATATTAGGGTTTGAATTGTTACATTTATCTCAGTTATCCTGGACACCCTATATAACGTAGACAAATATTGTTTGCACAAAAAGTTAAGTCATAGTTTCACTAATATTCCTACCAAACATGATAATCTTACATCAAAAAATAAATGATATATGACACTGCAAAATAGAGTCTACAACTCCTAAGTTTTTACAAAATGGCGGATATCGGTAAAACCATTAGGTTTAGGTATAGGACATGTTTCATGAAATATGTTTAAAAACAATAGCAGAATACAAAAATTGATAAATATACAGGATGTTCGATAAAAAAACAAAACCATACCCCGCCATTGTGAGACACCCTGTATAAATATTATAAATTTTGAATTATGCAGCCTATTCAGTTGTATAACTCATATACTTAACCTTTTGTAAGAGTAAGGCAATGGAGCTTTGAGCTATGCCATTTGGAGCAGAGGCTCCTGGGTGGGTCACCTGTCGGATAGACCAAGGCAGAGGCCTCACACTAACATGACCCAATATCTGCCAACTCACATTGGACCAGGGTGACAGATTATGGTCCATCATTTCAAAATGGCAGTACCTCACGACAACCTCAAACACGGCCCTCATTCCACGGGGGCTAAGGGGCAAATACGCTTGGTAGCGGAAAGACCAACCCCAACGCAGAGGGTGCTAAGAATCACCGGGTTGAATCACACTACCATTGGACTTTGGATATTGCTACACTTAATATTCGGATAATGAAAAGGGATGCCCGACTTCAAGAACAATTGATGGAACTTGAAAACATAGATGAGGATATCAATGGGCCATATAAACACAAAAAAAGAGCACAGAGCTAATTAAACTGGGTTCAATTGATCATGTACTCTACACTCGGGATGTGAAAAATGGACGATGTGGTGGAATTTGATTCCTCATCAATCAAAGCTCAAGAACAGTGTAGTAAAATTTAGAAGCATATCTGACCGACTAGCCCAATGCATCAATCAGCTGAAGAAATGAGGAAATTGATGAATTTTATGGATGTGGATATGGCCCAGCTTTTAGACAAGGAACAGAGTAGGTGCAAAATCTTGATGGATGACTTTAATGCCAGAACTGAAAGAGCAAGATCTGCTGAAACTGCAACTAGCCCATATGCAAGTGGTGATCGGGACAAGAGAAGTGACAGATTGGTAGATTTTGTTAAAGTACAAGAACTTTATATTATGAAATCGTTCAATAAGACAAAAATTAACAGAAAATTATCATGAAAAAATCCATTTGAACTCACAAATGAAGTTGATTACATCATGTCAAATTATAAAACAATATTTTGCAATTGTACTGCTCTTAACAATATCAATGTTAGAAGTGAGTACTAGTGAATGATACGAGCAATAGATAGGATAAATTGCCGAAGATAACGCGAAAGAATGGTAAGTTCAAAGAAGGGCAAAGTAGATTCTGGAAGACTGCTTCTGAGGGAAAGCGATTTTGAGATTATTTTGTTAAACCGCTTTGCTGTGTTACAAGACCCGAAGGAGATGGAAATAGCAGATCAGTATAAAAAAATCAACAACAATGCGCTAAAAACGGCTACTTCGATACCTTGATACCTTCGATACCACAAAAATATTTCAAATAGTCAAAAATCTCCAGAGCTTTGATTTAATGAAAACCGACGCACAAATGAGGAATGCAGGGAGTCCTTTTGATATGTCCTTATAGCATTAGAGAGGAGACGCCCTAGTACAATATGCAGTTAGCGCAAAATACTCTGGAAATAAATAAGAGAATTAATAAGGTCAAACAGAAGCTAAGAAAGAAAGGACGCAAATTTCTGCCATAATGTTTGGGGATAGCACAGTGTGCAGGGCTAGTACGAAAACGTTATAGATTGTCATAGAATTTTATTCAAACTTACATGGAGATCAGAACCAGACAATTTTAACAATATTAACGTATATCAGATATCATGTTGGAGGAAGTGACAAAGGCTATACGATCGATAAAAAATGGCAAGGCTCTAATAAAGGACAATATAAATGTTGAAATATTAAAAGTTGGTGGTTAGACTTTACATAAAATACTGGAAAAATACTCAAAATGCCACAAAGAACAAAAAATACCTAACTTATGGAAAAATGCAGAAGTGATTATTAAAAAAAATAGCACAGGAATATCTAAAAAAAATACCATCCAATAACAATCCTGCAAAGTTTTCCCCAAAATAATATCAAAAAGAATATTAAAAACTGAATGACGCACAATCAAGAGGGCAAGCAGGATCAGAAGTTTCAGTACAATGGATTACATCTAAGTTGTAGTGCAGGCCATAGAAAGGGACAATTAACGTAGAATGGGGTGTACGGTAAGGTGACACAATATCGCCTATATATATATATATATATATATATATATATATATATATATATATATATATATATATATATATATATATATATATATATATATATATTCGAGACGAACAAAAGTACGTGGAAGTACAGATGAAAGATTTCTGTCTTCCAAAGATCCTTCTCCACGGCCCCACTACGCTATCTTTTAAGAATACCTCATACCTACATCCAAGGTTGTGGGAAGAATGTATAGCGTAATTCCGACTGCTGCGAACATTCAGCTTAGGATGGCGCGAGTAGCATTGAGATTGCGACTCGCCATCGATCGGCCAGTTGACTTGGTCTTGCTCTGTTCATTTCTGTTCAGCTGTCTCCTTGGGTAAAACTCGAACTTAGCTGACGACGGCTGTGAGGCCAGAAACCGGTCCTGGGAGGTACTTGTCTCGACGTGAGGGTGGCGGCTGATTCGAAACGAACAGAGGTACGTGGAAGTTCGGATGAAAGATTTCATGTATATATATTATATTGCTCGAGCAAAATCTGTAATAAACGTTTGAAGCATTAAAAAGAAAGTGAATCACTTAAAATCCTAGTATTAATATTGTTTTAATAAACCCAAAAATATTCCGGCGCGGAAACAAAATAATAAATCTGGATGTATCACATTAACATATGATAATCTTCAAATAATAATAAATTGATACAGTTAATTTTCTTGTTGGTACTAATTAATGTCCGAACATTTTGTGACTCTAAATTTAAAAATTGATCTTTTTTTAATGACATATTTACTAAACCGAATAAAACGTGAATAAAGTGATAGATATTTGCCCAATTTTTTTGTAGGAATAATTTCATATTAATAATCTCCTAATTTCCTACTTTTCACTGATTGCATATTTTCAAAACTAATGTTTCTTTTATTTAATATACGACCCATTTTATGATGCTCCTTCGACACTAGTCTGCCAATTATTACTTGTAGTAAATAAAATTCGAAGATTATCTTGTGTTAGTGTGATTCATCCAGATTTATTTTTTTGGATCCGCGCCCGAATATTTTTGGATTTATTTAAACAATATTTATACTAGGATTTTTAAATGCTATACTTGTAGCTTTTTAATGTTTCAAACGTTTATTACAAATACATATATATATATATATATATATATATATATATATATATATATATATATATATATATATATATATATATATATATATAAACATATTCTGAAATACAGAGTGGCACAAAAAAGGTTCTTATTAAAAAATTAAAATATTGCTTTTTTTGTTTTTTGTATCAGAATAACCCAGGAGAAATAAGAATAACCAAAAGTTTTGAAAATGAGACGGTATTCACTTGCAGAAGGAATGCAACTCCAAGTCAGCGCCAATTTCGACAATTTTTTAACGTTCGAAATGTACCTTCCAAGCATGTAATGAGCAAGTGTATATATGGAAAACTGGAATTTTTCATCCGTACTTCCACGTATCTCTGTTCGTTTGGAATCAGCCGCCACCCTCACGTCGGGACAAGTACCTCCCAGGACCGGTTTCTGGCCTTACAGCCGTCGTCAGCTAGGCTCGAGTCTGACGCAAGGACCCAGCTGAATAAAAACGAACAGAGCTAGACCAAGTCAACTGACCATATTGATGGCGGGTCGCAATCTCAATGCTACTCGCGCCATCCTAAGCTGAATGACCGCAGCTTTCTTTACACCTTGGATTGTAATGTATCCATTATGGCCTGCATTACCTAAATGCTATATTATATATGTTATACAACGCTATTTTATAGTCGATAAAAGTCAAGCAAAATGGCATGGTGTATTTGTTGTCCCTTTCTATGGCCTGCACTACAACTTGGATGTAATCCATTGTACTGAAACTTCTGGATCCTGCTTACCCTCTTGGTTGTACGCCATTCAATTTTTTTAATATTTTTTTCGTTATTATTTTGGGAAAAGTTTGTAGGATTGTCATTGGATGCTTTTTTTTAGATATTCCTGTGCTCCTATCATTTTTTAATAATCACGCATTTTTCCATAAGTTAGGTATTTTTTGTACTTTGAGG
Organism: Cosmopolites sordidus; assembly: GCA_031761425.1. NCBI lineage: Eukaryota > Metazoa > Arthropoda > Insecta > Coleoptera > Curculionidae > Cosmopolites > Cosmopolites sordidus. The sequence goes on from JARFXV010002005.1 coordinate 43,991, forward strand.
CATTTTGAGTATAATTTTCCAGTGTTTTATGTAAAGTCTAACCACCAGCTTTTAATATTTCAACATTTATACTGTCCTTTATTAGAGCCTTGCCATTTTTTATCGATTGTATAACCTTTGTCACTTCCTCCAACATGATATCTGGTATACGTTAGTATTGTTGAAATTGTCTGGTTCTGATCTCCATGTAAGTTTGAAGAAAATTATCTGTCAACCTATAATATTTCCGCACACGCCCTGCACACTGTGCTATCCCCAAACATTAAGGGAGAAATTTACGTCCTTTTCTTTCTTAGCTTCAGTTTAATCTTGTTAATTCTCCTATTTACTTTTAGAGTTTTTTGCGCTAGCTGCATATTTAATGAGGGGGTCTCCTCTCTAATGCTATAAGGACATACCAAAAGGATCCAAAAGGACCCCCTGCAATCCTCATTGTCCGTCGGTTTTCATTAAATCAAAGATCTGGAGATTTTTGACTATTTGAGACATTTTTCTTCTAGAAGTATCGAAGTAGCCGTTTTAAGCGCATTGCTTCTGATTTTTTCATACTGATCTCCTATATCCATCTTCTTCGGGTTTTGTAATACAGCAAAGCGGTTTAACAAAATAATCTCAAAATCGCTTTCCCTCATAAGCGGTCTTCCAGAATCCCTTCTTTCCCCTTCTTTGACCTTACCATTCTTTCGCGTTTTTTTCGGCAATTTATCCTATCTATTGTTCGTATCATTCGGTAGTACACACTTACCTTACTTACTTACACCAAATACTAATTATAAGGTAAGTTTTTTATACAGTTAACTTTCTTGTTGGTACTAATTTTGTTCGAACATTTTGTAACTCTAAATTGAAAAATTGATCATTTTTTATTGGCATATTTACTAAACCGAATAAAACAATATTTGACTTTGCTATCTATCTCTTTTATAAATATAAAAGTGATTATTCGATTTTAAAAAATAACTATCACAGAGTAACGGACAAATCAATCAATAATTTGACGTATATATATATATATATATATATATATATATATATATATATATATATATATATATATATATATATATATATATATATATATATATATATATATATATATATATATATATATATATATATATATATATATATATATATATATATATATATATATATATATATATATATATATATATTGTATTATATTCATAATATACATTCATAAAAAAATGTATAATTTTGACATAAAATTTATTATATTCTTTATAATGCAGATCCATAGAAAATGTAAAATAATTAAGGGAGAAGCAAAATTGAATTTATATAACCCGATAATGTAGAATAATCAAAATTTTTATATGCTTTTAAAAACTGCTCTGTTTTCATATGGAACACCGATATTAACTGAGCGTCGATAAAATTTATACGAGCTATAGGACGGTAAAATATTTTATTATGGTTAAAGGTATTAAAATTAATAAGGAATCAGCGTATTCTTTGCATAAAATGCACTGTTTAAGCATGTTGGGTGCATCCTCGTAACAACCACAGTACGGTTTATAATTCACTGGTTATTGAAGTTTCTGCGGCTTCAACCAAATTAGTACATATTTTAACGTACAATATGAAATTATATAGGTATGATTAAATTAATATATTTAATTAACTTTTCTGGATATATTAAATCTAATAAAATTCATGTTGCTTTATTGGCACAAGTTTATTAGACTGAATCTCAAAAAGGGTATATTATTTACAATATATTTATAATAGGCATTGTAATATATTACTATATACGCAAGTAATATTGCAAATATGCAAATGTTTCAACAAAGTTATAATTCAATTCTTCTATTGAAACTCTAAACTCAGTGAGATTTACCACTAAACACCAAATTACTTTTTTAAACTCCTCGACGCACGTTTTGCTAACCATGTTAGCATCATCAGGAGATGATTTAATCTGATTATATCATTAATTATGTCAATCAACCTACAGGTATCACTTGTAGTTGTTCATTGAATTATCACTTGTCATTTTTCCTTATTGTGTAGTTCTGACACTTTATTAATTAGACATTCACGTTATTGGACAACCCTTTAGTAATTTATATCATCTCTGTTTCAGGTCTAGAACTGTTCCAGCGGCTCTCATAATTATTATATTATGTAATATTATATGTAATATATGTAATATATGTATAATGTAATATATGTAATATATGTAATATATGTATATATGTAATATAATAATTATGTAATATTATGTAATATTATATTATGTAATATTATAAATTATTATATAATGTAATATCATATATTACATTTTTTTTAATACAACTACTTATAGTTTTTGCATTCGTTCAATTTATTTGAAGTAAACGTTTCAATTTAAGCCGACAAAGTATACACAGACAATCTGTTATAATATAAAATACATGTGATGTATAGTTTGATGTTTTTGAATGAAACAATCATTCAAAAAACCTTTAGCCAAAAATAAAACAGGTATTTTCACATTTACCTTCAAAATTTAAATTGCTGTTGTGGAATTTTGAGTAGTTTCATATGTGTGTAGAATTGTTGTAATCAAATCATATCGAATCAAATAACATTTTATTTAAATATATATATATATATATATATATATATATATATATATATATATATATATATATATATATATATATATATATATCGATATATATATATATATATAGAGTTCGTAGTGTTTCGCGGATGGAAGAATACATTAGACTATTGGTCCGGGAGTACATCCGATCGTTTGTGTCCTGTTTGTTGTGAACGTGCAGACGGGCTTGTCTGAAGACAAACATTGAGAATGCCAGGTGTGACCTTAGCGAAACGTCTGCACATTCCCAACAAACGGGACCCAAACGATCGAATGTACTGCCGAACTAATAGTATATATATATATATATATATATATATATATATATATATATATATATATATATATATATATATATAGGAAGGCACATGAATCGTCTATTGGTGGTTAGACTCATCAGGGTCCGACATATGCCTTCCTAGACCTAATATGGCCGCCTAAACATGTGCCCTCCAATGTAAGGGATGCGTGGGGCTTCCTCCCGGTCAAGAAACTAACCAATGCACATTATGGCGTAGGCGCACGTTGTTGTGCGTTCCACATGAATATATATATATATATATATATATATATATATATATATATATATATATATATATATATATATATATATATATCAGAGAGGACACGCGCCGATTCAATATGCAGCTAGTGCAAAAAACCCTGGAAGAAAACAAAGGAATTAACAAAGCTAAACAGAAGCTGAGAAACAAAAGAACGCAAATATATGCTTTAAAGCGTGAGGATGGCACAGTGTGCAGGACGCGTACCCAAATGTTAGAGATTGTCAGAAGGTTTTATTCCTAGTTATATGAAGATCAGAGCCAGTCAGGGACAGCAATATCCACGGAAGAACAATATATAATACCAGATATCCTAGTGGAGGAAGTAACAAATGCTATAGAATTGATGAAGAACGGCAAGGCTCCAGGAAAGGATAGTGTAACTGTCGAAATGCTAAAAGCTGGTGGTCGGACGTTACATAAAACACTGGCAAAATTATACTCAAAATGCCTCAAAGAACAAAAAGTACCTGACTTATGGAAAAATGCAGAAGTGATCCTTTTACATAAAAAAGGAGCACAGGAAGATTTAAAGAACTACCGTCCAATAAGCCTCCTATCAGTGATGTACAAAGTTTTCACTAAGATAATTTCTAAAAGAATATTAAAAAAACTGACTGACGCACAACCAAAAGAACAAGCAGGATTCAGAAGTGGATTCAGTACAATGGATCACATCCAGGTTGTACAGCAGGTCATAGAAAGGCACAACGAATACACCATGCCACTGTGCTTGGCTTTTATCGACTACGAAAAAGCATTTGATTCAATCTCAAAGCATGCGATAATGGATGCACTGCTTAGCCAAGGTGTAGAGAGAGCCTATGTAAACCTATTAGAATCGATATATGATGGAGCTACAGCCACAATTCACCTTGATGATCTTGAAGTGGGAATTAATATAGAACGAGGTGTACGGCAGGGTGACGCAATATCGCCTATTCTTTTCTCGGCTCGCCTTGAAGAAGTATTCCGTAAACTGGATTGGGAACAGGATGGGGTAAAGATCAATGGTGCAAACTTAAACCATCTTAGATTGGCAGATGATATTATTCTCATTTCACAAGACCCAGGGGAGCTGCAAAGACGCATACAAGAACTGCAAAGGGCTGGCGAACCATTTGGCTTGAAAATAAACCTGAAAAAGAGTCAGGTTATGTTCAATAACTTCGCTCAGGACAGAAGAATTTCAGTTTTAGGAAGGGATTTAGAGATTGTGGACAGCTTTGTATATCTTGGGCAGAGGATTTCCATGGAGGGGAATACCGCCCTGGAGGTGGAACGGCGTGTTAAATGTGGCTGGCAGGCATTTGGTAGGCTCAACATAGTGTTTAAGAGCAGACTCCCACTTTGCCTGAAAAGAAAAGTATTCGATCAGTGCGTTCTACCCGTTATGACATACGGAAGTGAAACCTGGACACTCACATCGCAATCAATTCAAAAACTTCGGGTGGCACAGAGGGGAATGGAAAGATGTATGCTTGGCATTACAAGACGAGACAGAAAGTCCTGCGCATGGATCAGGGAACAAACAAAAGTCTGTAACATCATTGGAAGAGTAAAACAGTTGAAATGGAGATGGGCAGGCCATATAGCGAGGCGATGGGACGACAGATGGACCAAGGCAATCCTGGAGTGGATACCGCTTGATCGCAAACGTCCGCGAGGAAGACCGAAAGCACGATGGACTGATGACATCGTTAAGTATATTGGACCCGAGTGGTAGAGGAAAGCCCAGGACCGTGAAGGTTGGAAGCATGCTGAAGAGGCCTTCATCCTGCAGTGGATCGATACGGGCTGATGATGATGATATATATATATATATATATATATATATATATATATATATATATATATATATATATATATATATATATATATATATATATATATATATATATATATATATATATATATATATATATATATATATATATATATATATATATACCAGGTGTCCCATTAAGGATGGATGGATCGCGGCCGTATCTTGAAAACTATTTATCCCACAGCTTTGGGAAAAAAATAATTGTACTAAAAATGATCATGAGAAATTCACCAAAAATATTTTTAAGCTTCTACAACGACCGCAAGAGGGCGTGATGAGCTAAGCATTTTTAAAAATCATTTTTTTGTGTATTTTCAAGTGTTAACCGAGTAAGAAAAATTCTCAGTTATAATTAGCAAACGGTCTCCTACAACATTGTTTTATGACATTTTGTTGTAATTTCACGAATAGAGGGGTGGGGGGGGGCGGGGGTTAGTTTTACCTATTGAGCAAGAAAGGTAATTTAAAGAGGAATCGTCCAGTGAAAACCCGAAATCGATATATCTGACATGTCAAGAGATATTTCGATTTTTCTGAAAAAAATCAGTTAGTTTTAATTTTTACCGTAATATTAAGTTAAAAATTGGTCTTAATAATAATATTAAGACCAATTGACAATAGACCAGTTGACAATAACCAGTGACAATAGACCAAACTTAAAATAATTGGTCTATTGTCACTGGTTAAAAAATATGTATAGTGGAAATAAACAATTCTTAAAACGTATACTATGAACTGATGAAGCTACTTTTAGCAGTGATGGAGGCGTTAACTTACATAATATGCACTACTGGGCAGTTGCTAATCCACACTGGAAGTTAGAAATCAACCACCAAAATAGATGGAGTGCGAACGTATGGTGTGGTGTTTTGGGAGACAAAATTATTGATCCCTTTATTTTTAATGGACATTTAAATAGTGAAACATATTTAAATTTTTTACAAAATGGACTGCCAGAACTAATGGAAGATGTTTCGTTAGAAACAAGAAAACAAATGTGGTACCAGCATGATGGATGCCCTGCCCACTTCTCGCAGGTGGTTCGAAACTTCTTGGATGCTACATTTCCAAATCGTTGGATAGGACGGGGTAGTTTATTTTCATGGCCGGCGCGCTCACCGGATTTGACAGTCCTCGATTTTTACTTGTGGGGAAGATTAAAAGACCTTGTTTTTCAAACTCGTCCTACCACACGAGAAAACATGATTGAAAGAATTCAAAATTCAATAACCAGCATTTCAAGAGCGGAAATTGAAGCTGCCGTTTTTAGTACTCGTCGAAAAATAAATCTTTGCATTTCTAAGGATGGAAGGCATTTTGAACATTTAGAAAGGCGTTAAAGTTCAGATTCTGTTAATTATTAGACTGTTGTGCTGTTAATTTTATTTGACTGTTGTTATTATTATTATCTTCGTTGTTGACCCGTTGGCCTTTAAACACGCTCCAAATTAATATGGCACGAAGAATTTGGACCAGTTCTAAGCCTGGGTAAAGTGTGAAGGAAGGCAAACATTAGGTTAATATTTTTTTAACTTAATGCAGGTAGTAGTGCAATAATAACTGAATTATTATCAATGAATTTTTCAGAAAAATCGAAATATCTGTTGACATGTCAGAGATATCGATTTCGGGTTTTCACTAGATGATTCCTCTTTAAATTACCTTTCTAGCCATGTAATAAAAGAACCATTCTATTTGAAAAAACTGAACAAAACTTCAAAAAAACTATTGTTGAATGTAACACCACCTCGCGGTTTCATTTATAAACTAAATAATTTATCTCCCAGATTATTTGATTATCCCAGCAATTGCCTTTTAAATGAATCCAAATTGAGAAAAATCGGTTAAGGCAAACGGACATTAGACGACTTTTTATCTCAATAGGTAAAACTCCCCCCCACCCCCTATTACGACAAAATGTCATAAAACAAAGTTGTGGGAGACAGTTTGCTAATTATAACTGAGAATTTTTTTACTCGGTTAACACTTGAAAATACACAAAAAAAATTTTTTTTTTAATGTTTAGCTCGTCACGCCCTGTTGCGGTCGTTTTAGAAGCTTAAAAATATTTTTGGTGAATTTCTCTTGATGATTTTTAGTACAATTTTTTTTCCCCAAAGCTGTGGGATAAATAGTTTTCAAGATACGGCCGCGATCCATCCTTAATGGGACACCTGGTATATATATATATATATATATATATATATATATATATATATATATATATATATATATATATATATATATATATAACATATTTTGAAATATAGAGTGGTACAAAAAACGTTCTAATTAAAAAATTAAAATATTGTTTTCTTTTGTTTTTGGTTTTTTTGTGTTAGAATAACCCAGAAGAAGTAAGAATAACCTACAAAACCCAAAAGTTTTGAAAATGAGACGGTATTCACTTGCAAAGGAATGCAACTCCAAGTCAGCGCCAATTTCGACAATTTTTTAGCGTTCGAAATGCTCCTTCCAAGCACGTAGTGAGCAAGTTAGTAGCCAAATTTTTGGAGATTCGACCACAAGCTACAAGAATATGGCCGAAAATATTTATAGGGAAGTGTTGGAAAAGAAGCATTAATCTAGCAACTGGGAATACAACGATGGTTCCCATTGTATCTTATTTCAAATCAAGATATTCATATGCATCCATTCAAAATCGAGCTAGTTGAATAGCTCAAACTTCTTGATTTCCAGCTTCTCACAGGTGTATATGAAAAACTTTCATTAAATAATTGCGGATATCTGACCTGATCCATTTCACGTTACTGACGTATAGAAAAATCTGCAATAGATTCATAAAACACATCTCCATAGTAAGAAACTCACAGCATGGTGTAAAGTTACGGTACAAATAATAATAAGATATTTATTTTTTGAATGTGAAAAAGGTCAAGTAGAAACCTTTAATGCCGAGCGTGATCGCCCTATACCTTTAACTTTTATTTACCTCAATTAGAAGACACTGAGGTCTATTGGTTTCAGCAGGATGGTACTACACCCTATACTGATAGAAATGCAATAGCAGGGTTGAAGGGTCATTTCCGTAATCAATTAATCTCCAGAAATGGAGATCGGATGAGATGAAAAACTCCTAATCTCGCCGTCCCGGGCCTACATCTTTGGGGTTAACTGATACACAATGTTAACATCAAACACTGCCACTTAAATATATAAGCCTCCAACACTAGATCATCTCAAAGCTTTCATCAGCTTTCATTCTAGCTTCCAGCATTCTAGCTTTCGTTGTTGTGCCAGAAAACATCGATACTGTGCGCGAACTGATAAAGCAAGATTGTCATGTGACATATCGTGAGATTGAAGCATCCCTGAGCATTAGTATGACATGCATACCTAAGATTTTACATGAATTTGACAATCGCTCAAAAAAGGGCTCGTGTCGATTGGTGCAAAGAAATGCTCAAAAAATATAATCGTAGTATAACATTTACACAGCTGACGAATCTTGGATCTATGCGTATGAGTCCGAAAGTAAATAGCAGTCGACTGTATGGGTCTTACAAAATGAGCCAAATCCAACAAAAGTTGTTCGCGCAAGAAGCACTTTGAAGCAAATGGTCGGCTGTTTTTTGTGATAAATGGGCATGTAGCTACAGTACCACTAGAGAATCGTAGAGCGGTCAATTATGAATGGTAGATAACAATTTGTTTGCCAGAAGTATTTAAAGAAATAAGAAAAAACAACCAGTGATTCAAGATCACTTTTCACCATGGCAACGCGAGCTCACACTCATTGGACCGAACAACTCAATATTTGGCCGGTAAAAATATCAAATTTGATGAGTCATTTATCGTACATCTTGATTTGGGACACAATGATTTCTTTTTGTTCCTGTCCGTGAAGAATAAACTATGTGGTCAACGATTTTCGACGCCAGAAGAAGCGGTTGATAAGTTCAAAATGCATGTTTTGGAGATACCACAATCAGAATGGAAAAAATGTTATGAAAATTGTTTCAAACGTATCTAAAAGTGTATGGATCATCGCGGAGAATATTTTGATAAACCATGAAACCATTTTCAATCATAAGTATTTGTTTTTATTTATTATTCTGGATACATAAATTGCAACCCTTGTTTGTTGATGGCATTTTATTTTGCTTTACAGGTTCTGACACATAACTAAATCAACTTCTAAACTTACATAAGAACATTAAATTTACAGTTTGAAGAACAAAACAATATATTATATATAATATTCATGATTTTGTAATATTTCAAAAACCATTTCATATAGATTTAGTTATGCATATCAAATCTTGTCATCCTCCAAATCCATCACAAAAAGTGACATTATTTAATTATCCCAAATAAATATCCCAATATTAATAAATAATTATAACAAACAATAGAATGAATATATTTTAAATAAAATAATTAATAAAAAATGTTATAATAAAACTATTAATTTAAAGTGTCCTGTCAGAAACATCAAAAATGTGGCATACAAAACAATTACATATAGAGGAAAAGTTACCAAATTTGTTTCTAAACATTTATCAAAAAAAAAAATATATAAATATTGTGCTCAAAAAGTCAGGACGTCTCATTAAAAACAAAAAAAAGTCACACAAATAAACTTTATAAAACAGGAGTTTATTTAGTTGAGTACTGTTCGTATACAAAAGTCTATGTTGGACAAACAGGAAGGTTTTTTTCCAGTAGGCTCAATAAAGATAAAAGAAGTTATACCAGTATTAAGGAGCAAAATAATGTTCATTATTCTAACCGTTTAATGTTATAAATTCACACTTTCAACGAAAATTAAAAAAATGTTACATAATGAAAATAAATCTTAAAACTAAATCTCTATGAGAGCCTAGAAAGTAACAAAAAATGACCAGGTAGACATGAATAATTTACCCTTGTTAAATTTATAGTGCGCATTGACATTGAAAAAATTGAATTCCCATCATCATTTATGGTATTATTAGGGCGATGGGCCGTTTAGGCTGTAACTACTTTTTTTTACTGTTAATTTAATATAGTTTTGTATTAAGGTATTTGAAAAGGGCCTTGCGTGTCGAAACATATAAATTCATATAAGTTCTAATACGTATAAATTTTACCAGGTGTGGCTTTTAATAATGCTTAATTTTTTTTAAAAAAACACGTTTAATTTAAGAGAAAGGTAAAAATGGTTTATGTATGTGCCATTACTAAAAAACCCTACATCTTTTGAGGTGAACCGTACATCTCTGTAATTGTTGAAGTGTTTCATGGAAAGTGTGTGAGGCATTGAAAATAAGTGGTAATCGGAAGGGACCGAGTCTGGTGAGTACGGCAGGTGGGGCAAGAGTTGCCAGCCAATTGCAGAAATGGTATTTCTGACTGCTTCAGCTTTATGGGGCATTGTCGTGCTGCAATATCACTTTTCCGTATCTTGTAGCCCATTTTGGTCGCATGCATAGTTCGCAATGCATAGTTCAAAATGATCATTTGTTGACGGTAGCGAATGGTATTAACTGTTTTACCTGGTTTCAGAAGCTCATGTACAAGCTCAAATGTACAGCATTGTCTCCTTTCCAAAGCGATTCGGTCTTGCGGTCGATGATGATGTTTATTCTGAGTCAATCCATGACTTTCTGCATTTTGCGTTCTCAAAATATATTCATTTTTGGTCTCCAGTCACAAACTGATGCAAATAATCCGATTCCTTCAAGCCGAGAAAGCAAAACTTTGCACACCATTTTTCACTTTTCCATCTGCCTGTCGTTGAACTGATGTGGTATTCAAAGGGTTCGACGACCAACATTATCTCACCAACGTCATCTCATTTTTTTTCAGGCTTCCTCAGTTTAATTTATTACAGTGTTTTTGCATTTAATCTCTCATTGATATATTCTTAATAATATACGAATATTTTAAGTAAAAAAGAAATGCTACGTATAGTCTATATAAGTTATTTATAACTATCCCCATAAATTAAATATAAATCAATACTAATATATACAAAGCAAACATAATTAGAAATTCACTAGCTGTGGATCTGCGGCTTTCTGTTATTCGACCATAATCGAAATAGGGTCATTTCCAAAACTAAGACAACGGTTCCAGTTGTCGGAAACCATCGACCACAAAAGCCAACGGCGGACGGAAGTCACTTGGAGCGCGACGTTTCGTCGTTATCGCCGTCATCACTGTTTTATTATTAAGTCGAGGCGGTGAGTGTAACGTTACGGTGCGCAGCTTCGCGGTAGCGAACAATGTAATGCTGACGGAAAGTGAAAATTTACTGGAGGTCTTGCGAGGTGTCTAGATGACGTTGAATAGTTGGAATGGGTGGACAAACTAGACGTGGAAACCTTATATAAACCTGAAAAACACAGATTTAAAAATTTGACTTTTGATATTCGAGTTATCTAGCGGATGGAGTAATTATCACGCTACCATTTTAATTATTTATCAGTTTTATAAAGATGCAAGACGATTTTTCTTCTATATGTTTAATTCGTTTTTAAACTTTGTGTTTATTAATTTTTGAACATTATGTTAATAAAATGTGACTGCAAACAACCCCAAAAAAACCTAACCCGGAGCTGTCAAATCGATTTTGCATAAAAATTGTCAATTTAATCGAACTGATATATAGTAGCATTGCAATATTCTAATCGATTGTTATTGTCTGTAGATAACAGGTCTTGAGCAATTTGAATCGTACAGGAAAACATGTACAAGTCACTTCTCAAAAATTCGTTGTAAACTGCATGAAGCAATTCCCAATTGTGAACCACGTCGTACAGTGGTCATTTTATTATTTTTAGAAAGTAATAAAGGAAAACATATACATCACTAAAGATGTCTTATAATTTTATCTTGAAGATATTATTTCGTAAAATGAAATTTTTAAGTGACAGTATGTGTGTTTTAACGTAGTGCGCTTTGGCAGTAAACAAAACTGTATGGAATAATCAAAGTAAACGCTTCGTGTTAATAATGACATTCGGTGACTGAATTTCGAGTTATTACCGTGCTTCTACAAGGATATTCAAATGTGTGATTGTACAGCAAAAAAGCTTAAGGTAAGGACTACATACATAATATGCGTGTATGTATCGAGAAAAATGATATAATGTGTTGACGGAACAATTTTTGTTTTTTTCCAACAAACTAATTTTAAAAAATTACAGAATACAGTGTTTGTTTCACGGATATTCTTGCCTGTTAATTTATTTTATTACTTGCGGATTTATGTTAAATTTGAATGCCAAGAAGTGCCAAGAATTGAAGAAACATTTTTTTTCAGACATTATACGTTCAAAGAAAGCGTTTGTTTACCGTTTGGTGTTTAACGCTTCTGTTTTCAAGTTTATTTAGAGTAGTATTGATTTAAACGAATATCAAGATCATGTAAAATTTGACTTAGTAACAGAAAAAATTAATTCTTTAATAGTTTTGTTGCCAAAATGTGGAAAAGTAACCTCACCAAAAAAATATTTGAAAATAGGGATCATGACTGGCTGGATAAATCCATTCATTTTTGCGCAGAAACACAAAAACTCAGCTCACAGAGAGATAGAACGTGTAAACATTTCACAAACCTTGGTAACCAACAAAAAAAATAATACCATTGTTGGAAAAAAACAAAGCAGAGCTGACATTTGCGGCTCGAAAAAGCCTGGAGTTATGGGGCCGTAGAACTGCATCTAGAGTACTTAAAGAAATCTCAGAACACTCACCAGAGAGGGCCACCAAGATCAGAAAAATAATTAACAGTTCAACTGTAAAACCTCTCAAATACACAAACACCAAATGGGGCAAAACACCAAAAGGCCAACATGTTTCCCAATTACAATATAATCCTAGGTGCTAAAAAGAAATGCTATCCAGATACAGATCACATGTCTGTAATCACTTCACAGACATATCTGCAGAGATAAATCTGAAAGATGAATCTGACTTCAATCAATCAGTCAATCAGTCAATCATACAGCTAAGCGAATTGTAGAATCGCAAGATGTTTTTAATGATTATTCGTGTGATGTGATGGTAGTGCAGAACACTTTTCAGAAGCACAAAAGCAGATTTTAGAAGCACAAAATTATCATTTATTTTCCCTTTCCACTGCACTGATTCCACTGCAGATGACAGTAGACAAGGAAAGCGTACTCTGGCAAAATTCTCGATGATTCTCTCCAGGTTCTGTAGACCAACTAAATTTCGAAAAAGAATGACCCGAGCTATCAAAACAAGAAATTGCACGTATGGAAAGGCAGATAGCGGAAATCCAACCTACTGCTATTGAGCATCATCACATAACCGTTAATCATACTTTCAAAATGATAATCATAGATGGGAAGATGTTTAGTGATGTCAGTAATTCTTCTACGCAGAGTTGTGACATTTGTGGTGCGACCCCAAAAGTCATGAACCATGCAGAAAAAATTAAGGATAAGGTGCTTAGAATGCTGCCTATATATTTCTTATAGGCTAGTATTAAAAAGAAATTCGAAAGAAAAATATTGAAAGAAAGAAAAGAGCAAAAAATGGGCAAGTTACGAGAAGATTGGATATTGCTGGTTGAATATATAACTATGGAATATCTACTCTACATGCCCGGATAAGGCGCTTAGAATGCTGCCTATATATTTCTTATAGGCTAGTATTAAAAAGAAATTTGAAAGAAAAATATTGAAAGAAAGAAAAGAGCATATAATAGGCAAGTTACGAGAAGATTTGATAAATGAATGATGGAAACACTGCCGGAACGTTTTTCCGAAACTATGCTCTTACTGCTTAAATAGCAGGTCATTCTTTAACTCTTCTTTGTATTCAGTATATTTTCTAGTTATAAATTTTACAGAGCTCAACGAAGAGTTTCTCAGACGTATACATATCATTCTGACAACAATGTGTTCTGGATCTGAAATAGATACGACAGTATTTGCCAAGTATTGCAGTTCCTCAGTACCTGTATCCATGATACCACATGCCTTCAAGTATTCATAGAAAACCTATCACGGACCTGCTATTTTAAAGACAGTACTTCTTCTTTTAGGCATGTTTTCAGAAGACTCTCTCAAATCCCGCAACAAAGATTTCCGAATATGTTGGAAATCCCAGTCTAGAAAGTGTTCGCGGGAAAAAACCATGAGTGATGTAGGCTATGATGGTATTAGGCTAGTGTAGTCTGTAGGCTATTGATCTCTATGATCCCTATATATCATCGGTAATTTTAATGGGTAGGTGCCCGTTCGAATAAAGAATCATTGATGGAAGAAGTTCAGAATTTACTCCTAGAGCCTCATTTACCAGCTAATGCATTGTCAGGTGATAATGACGAGGATGATGAAGATAATGATGATGCCGATTATGATAATTAATGTGGGTGTCATCGTTGACACGTACTTTTCTAATTTGTGTTTACTATTGATAAAATTAAATCAAATTGAACAGCATACTATATATTTCGAACTCATAAAAGTATAACCAATTATATGATAACTATGTATAACATATATCTAGGTTATGAAGAGTTTCTGTATTGAGTATATTTTCCGTCTTACATGTGAATAGTAGACTGAATCATAGTTAAAAAAAGAATATTTTATATGTCTGATTTAATACCGCCTAGATTACTGAAAATAACCCCTGTGCGTCGTTGAATCCATGTTTCTGGAGACTCCTTCACACTTTGCTCCACATGTGCAATATTTTCAGTGTTTCGCGCTGTTTTTGGACCTCTAATGCAGGACCTAACTGTTCCGAATTCTTGAAATTGCGTGAATAAACAATAAATTGTGGTTTTATGAGGCTCCGGACGATAAGGATATTTTTGCTTTAATTCACGTAGATGTGCAGTAACTGAATTATTTTTTGAAATGCAAGTTGCACTGCATTGCACTGCACTGCACTGCATCAAACTCAAACTATCAGAAAAAAAACTCAAACTATCAGAAACTACAAATATCAGAAAAAAAAATGACGTCAAAGCAAAATAGTAACGGGATACTTGCCCTATCCCTTATAAGTGTATGTTGTGTTATAAGTAGTATGTTGTATACATCGTTTTTTAGCTTGTAGATTATCCTTTCTTATTGCGCATTATTTATTAATGAACAGTTACAACATTGAATATTATCATTAGAACAATTATGTTAAATTTTAAAATTCAAATGTTTTCGAAGCAGATATTGAATGTGTGGCACGATAGTGCATATTTTTCATAAACATTTAGCAATATATCCCAATAAAATTGTAACCATTCCAGAGATTAATGAAACAAAATATAATACAAAATGAAATGAGATATATAAGACCTGCTCCAAGACAGAGGGTGCTAAGAATCACCGGGTTAGATCAGACTGCCATTGGACTTTTGACATTGCTACGTTTAATGATACGAATACGAACTTGACAACATACATTGGGATATTATTGTGCTATGTGAAACACAAAGAACGGGCGAAGAGTTAATTAAACTGAAACCAACTGGACACTTACTCTACAGCCGATCTACAGAGGATGGACGATGTGGTGGAATTGGATTTCTCATCAATCGAAAGCTGAAGGACAGTGTAGTAAAATTTGAAAGTACATGTGACCGATTAGCCCAATTCGTCATTCGGCTGAATAAAAAGTTTAGGCTTCAAATCGTCCAAGCTTATCCACCAACTATCAGTCATAGGGATGAAGAAATCGATGAATTTTATGATGATGTGGCCCAGCTTTTATACAAGGAGAAATGCAGGTACAAAATCCTAATGGGTGATTTTAATGCCAGAATTGGAACAACAAGAACTGGTGAAAATGCAACTGATCCATATGGAACTGGTGAGCGAGACAATAGAGGTGACAGATTGGTTGATTTTGTTGAAGGACAAGGACTTTATATTATAAATTCGTTCTATAAGAAAAATATCAGCAAAAAATGGACATGGAAAAGTCTATCTGGACTCACAAGTGAAATTGATTACATCATGACCAACGATAAAACAATATTTTGCAATTGTACTGTCCTTAACAATTTTAATGTTGGAAGTGACAACCGAAAGGTACGAGCAAAAGTCAGAATTAATTGTCGAAGAGAGATACATAAATAGCAATCTTCGAATAACTAAACGAGTGGATTTTGAATTTTTCTATTAGAACACTAAACGTGAAGAGATTTATCACTAAACATCAAATCTTTTTTTTTTATTTATCGACGCACGTTTCGCGAAACATGTTAGCATTATCAGGAGATAATTCAGTCAGATTGAATCATCGTGATAACTGATCTCTTCATCATCTGGACCATACAGTTAATAAACATACTTATTACAACTACCCCTCTAAAAATGTAGTAGTTATACAATTTTCCGTGTAAGTTCTGTAATTGCGTCGGTAAGCATTATATCTTTTGCTTTCCAACTGTCAAGTTTTTTTTTACCATCCAGTTTGCTTTATAACAATACCCACCTTTAGCTCTGCTAACCCACAAACAGAGAAAATATGGAAATTTCCTGTAGCTTCTTTATCGAGCCAATAAAAAATGTACTCACTTACGATCATCGTACTTGAGTTTTGCCAATACAAAGCTATAGTTTCATACTCCTCCTTTAATTTAATGGAATGGGCAATGGGAACCGCACCATGCTTATTGCCGTTAAGTAGCAAAACATATTTCAACCTCAACTTGGAACTATCTATAAAAAGTCTCCATACATTTGACTGGTAGTTCAAGATCATTTTCAAGGTCATTTTTCTCGATTCGTACCATGTACCTTAACTAAGAAAAAATAACAGTCGTCGCAGTGATTTTTTGATTCCCTCGAAATCATTAGCATACCAAACTTCCGTTGACTTCTTTTGCCATTCGTCCATTGTCTTAAATGTACACTACATATTGTGCAAACATTGTTTGGAATCTATGGTTTATCAACACCTTTAATTTTCAAGTTAAACTCAGCGAAATACGCATTTTTTGCACAAATTGTGATATAGGTTTTCGAAACTTTTTCACCATATACTCTTCACAAACGTAACAAAAAGTATTCAGGTCATTTACACACAATCATTTTTACGATGATATCTTTCAGGTTTTATTTACTATTCTTTAAAATTACGTTTAAATCTCGGCGGCACCAGTTTTTTTTAAATTTTGTAGACTTAAATGTAATTTAATTTACTTTTGTCATTGATCTGAACTTAATGAGTAGTCAAATCTCAGCAGAAGATCTAAAGATTTAGTCTGACTAACTCGACTCTTTTGAGTCTTCGTATACCATCAGATAATACTGGTTAGTTAGCCAACACTGTTGGCACTGAGTGCACTGTTAACATTTTAATGAATTATTCACTATATTGTTTAATTGACTATTGAATAGATGGAATTGGGATGTCTCGTTGCATGATAAAATTGGGCATATATTTTAGAGCATCTACGATTATATGCACCACTTTGCTCTGAAATATCTAAAATATTCCAATATATGAATACATTCAAACTGGTTTAAGTAAATATTACTTACGTTGTAAAGCAATACTGTATTATCCAGAGTTAAGTTAGATTTCCATCTAATAAGCCAATACATCTTTCTTAAATTCAGTTAAAAGAAGTTTTCAATTTGAGAGGATGAACATTTATAATTTTTATATAATGTATAATATACAAGGTGTTCCATAAGACATTTTCTATTTCATTGGGTCACTGCGCATAATTGTGAGGGGCGCTAAGCGCATGTCAAGCAATAGCCTCGCGTTTAGGAATTTAGTCAGTACGGAGCGTTTCCCAGGATCAGATCCTGCGTTGTGTGTGCGACAATTTTACAAAAACAATGATTTGAGGCTCATTTTTATTTGAACGGCCATGTAAACAAACGGAACTGTCATTACTTTGTGGAGTGCAACAAACCCCAAAACAACAACCATCAAAAACCGCTACATACGCGTAAAGTCACTGTATGGGCTCCAATGTCAGCTTGAGGAACAATCGGCCCGTTCGTTTCTGAAGACGGCAGGGGACGCGCAGTTACCGTCAATTCAGAGCATTATGTGGAAATGTTGAACAATTTTTTGGGACCTGAATTGCAAAACTTTCCTGATTATAATCAAAGAACATGGTTTCAGCAGGACGGAGCAACTTCATACCCTTCCGAATGGTTTATGCCATGAGTTCGTAAAATTTCCCTAAACAAATTGATCACCAGAAGAGGTGACTTAAATTGGTCTCTACGTAGTCTTAATTTGAGCTCTATGGACTTTTTCTTGTGGGGCTATCTAACATCGAAACGTTACGTCAATAAACCGGGTTCTTTGGTGGAGTTTTGTTTGGGAGAGTTTGTTTGGTGGAGTTAAAAGAAAATATTCGACAAGAAATGGCAACCATTCTAGAGATTATGTGCCGAGCCGTTCTAAGAAATTTTGCTGTTCATTTAGATGAGTGCCGTGAGCGTGAAAGTAATTTCCTAAAATATATATTTCAATAATTAATAAAGGGTTTTTGATGGACCTCTCTCGTTTATTTATACCTCTATATCAAAACAAAACTTTTTTTTGGGACACCTTGTATAATGTCATACTCCGATATACTCACGTGAACAAGACATAAAGTAAACAGAGAATATCTAATATATAGAATTAACTTAATGTAATTCTGATTAAAATTGGATTTTGATTTTAAAATTGGAATATTTTTATTTTATACCGTAATTGTTTGCACGTTAAACCTTATAAGCCAATTAAGTCGAACTAAAAAGGCAATAGAAAAATTCCCCGGGAATGTACGTTTAGAAACATTTCTGAGCGTATTTAACCTACAAAGCTAACATATAATGTTACACGTGAAATCCACCGGCTTTAAAATGAAAATATTTACCTAGTTTGAAATAGTTTGCTTACGCGTTAGCGAGAGAATGCAAAATAATTTTAAAACTTGAACGGGAAAATATAAAACTTTTGAAAATGAATATGGTGCTTGATATTATTGCAATACAGGCGTAAACATTTCCTGCAAAAATTTTACAATTTATTATAAATGTTTTAAAATTGTATTTTTTTTATGTTAGTTGAAATAAACCTTTAAAAATATGTGATATGTTTGAACAATTATCTTTATATATATATATATATATATATATATATATATATATATATATATATATATATATATATATATATATATATATATATATATATATAAAGATAATTGTTCAAACATATCACATATTTTTAAAGGTTTATTTCAACTAACATAAAAAAAATACAATTTTAAAACATTTATAATAAATTGTAAAATTTTTGCAGGAAATGTTTACGCCTGTATTGCAATAATATCAAGCACCATATTCATTTTCAAAAGTTTTATATTTTCCCGTTCAAGTTTTAAAATTATTTTGCATTCTCTCGCTAACGCGTAAGCAAACTATTTCAAACTAGGTAAATATTTTCATTTTAAAGCCGGTGGATTTCACGTGTAACATTATATGTTAGCTTTGTAGGTTAAATACGCTCAGAAATGTTTCTAAACGTACATTCCCGGGGAATTTTTCTATTGCCTTTTTAGTTCGACTTAATTGGCTTATAAGGTTTAACGTGCAAACAATTACGGTATAAAATAAAAATATTCCAATTTTAAAATCAAAATCCAATTTTAATCAGAATTACATTAAGTTAATTCTATATATTAGATATTCTCTGTTTACTTTATGTCTTGTTCACGTGAGTATATCGGAGTATGACATTATACAAGGTGTCCCAAAAAAAAGTTTTGTTTTGATATAGAGGTATAAATAAACGAGAGAGGTCCATCAAAAACCCTTTATTAATTATTGAAATATATATTTTAGGAAATTACTTTCACGCTCACGGCACTCATCTAAATGAACAGCAAAATTTCTTAGAACGGCTCGGCACATAATCTCTAGAATGGTTGCCATTTCTTGTCGAATATTTTCTTTTAACTCCACCAAACAAACTCTCCCAAACAAAACTCCACCAAAGAACCCGGTTTATTGACGTAACGTTTCGATGTTAGATAGCCCCACAAGAAAAAGTCCATAGAGCTCAAATTAAGACTACGTAGAGACCAATTTAAGTCACCTCTTCTGGTGATCAATTTGTTTAGGGAAATTTTACGAACTCATGGCATAAACCATTCGGAAGGGTATGAAGTTGCTCCGTCCTGCTGAAACCATGTTCTTTGATTATAATCAGGAAAGTTTTGCAATTCAGGTCCCAAAAAATTGTTCAACATTTCCACATAATGCTCTGAATTGACGGTAACTGCGCGTCCCCTGCCGTCTTCAGAAACGAACGGGCCGATTGTTCCTCAAGCTGACATTGGAGCCCATACAGTGACTTTACGCGTATGTAGCGGTTTTTGATGGTTGTTGTTTTGGGGTTTGTTGCACTCCACAAAGTAATGACAGTTCCGTTTGTTTACATGGCCGTTCAAATAAAAATGAGCCTCAAATCATTGTTTTTGTAAAATTGTCGCACACACAACGCAGGATCTGATCCTGGGAAACGCTCCGTACTGACTAAATTCCTAAACGCGAGGCTATTGCTTGACATGCGCTTAGCGCCCCTCACAATTATGCGCAGTGACCCAATGAAATAGAAAATGTCTTATGGAACACCTTGTATATTATACATTATATAAAAATTATAAATGTTCATCCTCTCAAATTGAAAACTTCTTTTAACTGAATTTAAGAAAGATGTATTGGCTTATTAGATGGAAATCTAACTTAACTCTGGATAATACAGTATTGCTTTACAACGTAAGTAATATTTACTTAAACCAGTTTGAATGTATTCATATATTGGAATATTTTAGATATTTCAGAGCAAAGTGGTGCATATAATCGTAGATGCTCTAAAATATATGCCCAATTTTATCATGCAACGAGACATCCCAATTCCATCTATTCAATAGTCAATTAAACAATATAGTGAATAATTCATTAAAATGTTAACAGTGCACTCAGTGCCAACAGTGTTGGCTAACTAACCAGTATTATCTGATGGTATACGAAGACTCAAAAGAGTCGAGTTAGTCAGACTAAATCTTTAGATCTTCTGCTGAGATTTGACTACTCATTAAGTTCAGATCAATGACAAAAGTAAATTAAATTACATTTAAGTCTACAAAATTTAAAAAAAACTGGTGCCGCCGAGATTTAAACGTAATTTTAAAGAATAGTAAATAAAACCTGAAAGATATCATCGTAAAAATGATTGTGTGTAAATGACCTGAATACTTTTTGTTACGTTTGTGAAGAGTATATGGTGAAAAAGTTTCGAAAACCTATATCACAATTTGTGCAAAAAATGCGTATTTCGCTGAGTTTAACTTGAAAATTAAAGGTGTTGATAAACCATAGATTCCAAACAATGTTTGCACAATATGTAGTGTACATTTAAGACAATGGACGAATGGCAAAAGAAGTCAACGGAAGTTTGGTATGCTAATGATTTCGAGGGAATCAAAAAATCACTGCGACGACTGTTATTTTTTCTTAGTTAAGGTACATGGTACGAATCGAGAAAAATGACCTTGAAAATGATCTTGAACTACCAGTCAAATGTATGGAGACTTTTTATAGATAGTTCCAAGTTGAGGTTGAAATATGTTTTGCTACTTAACGGCAATAAGCATGGTGCGGTTCCCATTGCCCATTCCATTAAATTAAAGGAGGAGTATGAAACTATAGCTTTGTATTGGCAAAACTCAAGTACGATGATCGTAAGTGAGTACATTTTTTATTGGCTCGATAAAGAAGCTACAGGAAATTTCCATATTTTCTCTGTTTGTGGGTTAGCAGAGCTAAAGGTGGGTATTGTTATAAAGCAAACTGGATGGTAAAAAAAAACTTGACAGTTGGAAAGCAAAAGATATAATGCTTACCGACGCAATTACAGAACTTACACGGAAAATTGTATAACTACTACATTTTTAGAGGGGTAAACCTTTAAAAATATGTGATATGTTTGAACAATTATCTTATATATATATATATATATATATATATATATATATATATATATATATATATATATATATATATATATACATATACATCTATATATATATATTTTTGCTTTTGTATTTGGGCATGACCTTTGTGGTACACAAAGGGATAGTTAACTCTATTAAGAAAATCACCCCCATAAACGAAAGACTAATGACAATGCGCATACAGTGCGCCAATAAAAAATACACCATAATCAACGTGCATGCCCCCTTAAACGGAGACAACAAGAAAGACCCCAAGTCTATAGAGAAATTCTGGGCAACACTAGAAAAGATAATGGTAAAGGTCCCAAAGGATGACATCAAAATTTTACTGGGCGGAAAACCGTAGACAAATTCCTCGGTCACAAATTCATCAACAAGAACGGCATAAGACTCATAGAACTATGCCAACAGAATAACCTGAAGATCATGTCAACATCCCTCAGAAAATCTCCACGAAAACAGAAGACATGGAGATCACCTATACAACAGATTGCTGAATTCCAGTTAGACCATGTTGCGATCTCATACCCACAACCAAGAGAGATCCATGATGTTCAAGTCCGCAGGGACGCAAACATCGACTCAGACCACTACCCAACAATCAAAGTCAAGTTCACCCCAAGGGGAATTCATCAGAAGAAAGCACACCTACAGAAATTCGACTCGAAAAAGATCAAGGAATCCAACATAACAAGGTGTGGGTACACACCACAAAATCTTTGCGCTAGAAAGCGGAATGGGAGATTAGCGCTAACCAAACAGGAAAATTGTCAGGAACTGGCGCACTATTTCTCTAATCTCTTCAATCCCAATTGATTTCCTTTTGTATCTAACCCACTCAAAATCACCACCACCAACACAGGAAGAGATCCACAGGCACATACAAAAACTGAAGAATAACAGGACATCCGGTGAAGATCACCGCGGAACTATTGAAAAACCTCGGACCAAACTCACTGCGGGAACTCACTCAAATTATCACGAACATCTGGCAAACAGAAAAATTACCAGATGAATAGAAATGTGCTCTTATACACCCGCTGCACAAGAAATGAGACAGAACAGGTTTTAACAACTACAGAGGAATCTCCTTACTACAAGTCACTTATAAAATCCTCTCAGCATGCCTTCTCCAGAGAACACAGAAACAATTAGAACACAAAATTGGCAAGTACCAGGCAGGCTTTCGCCCTGGTCGCTCATGTACTGAACAAATCTTTAACTTAAAAACAATACTGAAATACAAAGCTGTCAGGAACGTCCCAATCATCTGCACATTCGTGGACTTCAAGAAAGCATACGACTGCATCGACCGAAAATCTCTGTTCGACATCGTAGAAGAACAAGGACTCGACCCCAAAACACTACTATTGATCAAGCAGACACTGACCGACACAGTCTAAGTCAAGTCAGATACAAGATACATTGCCGAACTCTTCATGATTAAAACCGGAGTACGCCAAGGAGAGGAGTTGTCCGCACTCTTCTTCAACCTGGTCCTCGACAAAGTCATAAGGAAATGGGAAAAGGAACTGAAAAATCAAAAACACTGGAAACCAATACGACTCGAACGAACCAAAAACAATATAGAAATCTCATGTCTAGACTTCGCGGACGACCTAGCCATACTCGCAGACAATGAAACAAGGGCAACCAAACAGCTAGAAGTCCTCAAAGAATGTGCAGAGAAAGTTGGCCTACAAATCTTCTTTTAAAAAACTGAATTATTTAGCTCCTAATTAGATGTCCAAAATTTGAACACCACATACGGCAAGATAAAAAGCGTCACAAATTTCAAATACCTGGGCGAGATACCCGGCACGTACAGAAACAAAATACATATGTGGAACGTCGCGATCAGAGAGCGAAGTTTCCAGGAGATCGGGGACAATGTGGGCGGGGGAGAAAAAGAGAATCCACAGAGAGAGAATGAGAGAGGTGTAGAAGATCAGAAAGAATACTCAAAAATGAGTCGGAATGCTTTGCGTGATCCAACCGGGTCTATACACACCTAATAATATATATATATATATATATATATATATATATATATATATATATATATATATATATATATATATATATATATGGAGTTTTTTGACTTCTTTGGATAGTGTCCAATGAGACTACAGTATTCAGGAGTTACACATTCCCGACAGTTGGGTTCAACAATCTCATGCGGAACGCACAACAACCTGCGTCTCCGCCATAATGAGCATTGGTTAGTTGCTTGAGCGGGAGGAATCCCCACCCATCCTTTACATTGGAGGGCACATGTTTCGTCTGTTGGTGGGTAGACTCATCAGGGTACCGACATATGCACTCTCGCCAAGAATAGGGAGTCCTTCTCCACAATCAAACAACTTATATTTTCGCCAACTTCTCGTCGGATGGCTTATATATAAAGTTTTTGAACTTTTTTGGACTGCGTCCAATGAGACTACAGTAGTCAGTAGTTACACACCCCCGACCGTTGGATTCCACAATATTATGTGGATTATTCTTAGCGAGAGAGCATATGTCGGTACCCTAATGAGTCTAACCACAAACAGACGAAACATGTGCCTTCTATATAAGAGATGGATGGGGCTTCCTCCCCGTCAAGCAACTATCCAATGCTCATATATATATATATATATATATATATATATATATATATATATATATATATATATATATATATATATATATATATATATATAGTGTGTGTGTGTTCTATATTATACATATATATATATATATATATATATATATATATATATATATATATATATATATATATATATATATACTAGTTTTCAATATTCGCTATTTCTTTGGCTCCTTCAAAATTGATTTTATGTCCTGTTTGTAGATGGTACTGAAACAGAGCGGAACTAGTTTGTTTTTTACGTAGTTTTTATGTTCTTGTATTCTGGCCAATATTCGTTTATTTGTTTGTCCGATGCATGTATGCAGTCGGAACAAGATATGCTATATACCCCATAATGTTTTAATCTAACTTTATCCTCGAGGTTTTTTAGGATGTTTGCGACAGTTTTGTGCGGCTTATAGGCTGTTCTGATCTTATGTTTCCTCAGTAGTCTGTGTAAAAGGGATTTGTCTACGTAAAAAGAATCAGTGATTCCTTTGACGTTTGGTAGCAGGACCTTTGGTGCATTTGGTTCCTGATCCTCTATTCTGTTCTTCGTCTTTGGGTTTTCTGGCGATAAATGACCTTCCTAATACAATTTTCTGAATATCCATTTTCTCTAAGTGTTGTGGAAATTTTTGATAGTTCTTCGCTTCGTGTATCTGGTAGTGTCGGTCAGAAGGATCTGGAAATCAAGGTGTTCACTACTGCTTGGATTTGACAGGGATGATGATGAGATTTAGCATTGAGTTTTCGATCGGTGTGAGTTGGGTTTCTGCACACTGTATATTTGAAAGTTCCACAAAGTTGTCTTGTGATGAGGAGATCCAAAAACGGCAATATTTCTCCGACCGTTTTAGTAAAGGACTGTATTTTTCCGACTGTATTCCGACTGATTGTGGGGTGGATTTCGTTTAATTGCGGATTTCGTTAAAGCCTTTATTTCGTAGTCATAAACAGGTTGGCTATAACGGGTGATAGTGAAGATCCCATTGGGGTACCGTCGGTCTGTCTGACCTGCTGGTTGAAAGAAAAATATTTACTCCTCAAACAGTGTTTGGAGAGTTCCCCCACGTATGGTGGAAAGTCTTTATTCGTGGAAATCTATGGCGTTACTTGGATATATTGAGACAATGTTCAGGCTTGCTAGTATGACTATATCCTCTAGTTGGAAATCTTTAATTATCCTTATCAAATGTCCTGGCTTTTGAACATAGGAGTTGACAAGTTTGACGCTTGGTTGCATGATAGTTGCTAGATATTTTTCCAAATTTTGTGTTAGAGAGGCGAAGGCACTTACTATAAGCGTTAATGGAATTTCTGGTTTATGTATTTTGGGTTGACCATAAAGTTTAGGATATCTTGATTTTTTCCTTGGAATATTTGAAAAGTCAACGTGGTTTGTGGCCCTAGTTATATATATATATATATATATATATATATATATATATATATATATATATATATATATATATATATATATATATATATATATATATATATATATATTATTCTTTTTTACTTTGTTATTTATTATTCTTTATTTTCATTACTATGAAAGATGGATAAAACTATATATATATATATATATATATATATATATATATATATATATATATATATATATATATATATATATATATATATATATATATATATATATATATATATATATATATATATATATATAGTTTTATCCATCTTTCATAGTAATGAAAATAAAGAATAATAAATAACTTAGGTTATTAGGTATATAGATGTTATATAGGTTATTGACCTATTTAGCGCTGTTATTTAAAAAAAGGAAATTAATTTACAAAATTAAAATACATTCCTTGTACCAAGAAATAATAATAAAGATTCGATGGTCATTTTTTAAAATAAAAATTAACTTGGAAAATTAAATGAGAGATACCCAAGTGAAAAAAGTCAATTTGGGAAATAACGGATACCCATGTATATCTGAAAAAAAAATGGTTATTCTATTACTACTAATGGAAAAATTATTAGCGCCATCTATTAAAACAATATATTCGTATTGCCACTTCGTCACAAAAACACGATGAAGCAAAGAGCTAACTTGTTTCACTTAACTTGTTCAGCTAACTTGAAGCACTTGTTTCAATCTCAGTAAAACTTTTGCAGAAATATTTGAGTTGACGAAAAAGAGTTTATTCGAGTGGTATAAGCGATTCCAAGATGGTCATGATGCTTTGGAAGACAACCCAAAGCCATGCCGACTAAAAAACAAAAATAGTGATGAGTTGGTGGAAAAAGTATGTGAAATGATCGTCTACGATGCGAATTCGACTGTGAGATGGATAGCGGATGAATTAATACGATTTCTTCCTCACGTTTTAAATGAGGACCAAGAAATTGCTCGAATATTGCAAGGACCTTATTAAAACAACCAAACGGAACTGCAAATTCCGGGAATTCATTGTAACTGGTGACTCCAGGCTCTACAAAATTGAAAAAAATTCGTTTCCAGAAATTATGAGAGAAAGCAATGTTAATTTGTTTTTAAGAGTTTAAAGGTATTATACTTCGGGAGTTCGTTCCATCGGGCCAAAATGTCATTTGATCAATATTATCTCAGTACTATGGAGCGTTTGTGGAAGGGAGTCGTTAAAGTGAGGATCGAATACCGAGCGTCAGAAAGTTGGTTTTTGTTGCATGTCTCACAGGACCGTTTTTGTTCGTGAATTTTTGTTGAAAAAACAAGTTTGTGTGCTTCAATATCCTCCGTATTAATCTGATTTATCTCCGTTTGATCATTTCCTGTTTCCTGTTGCTCTTGAAACTGGTCATGAAAGGAACCTTTTATGACAGTGTTACACAAGTCCAAGAAGCCGTCCATCTATCTATCGCATTAATAAGAGGAATAACGATTAACCATATAATGGTTATATCAAAAAACGTCTCGATTATTTGTCAAAAATATTTAATCAGACAATTTTTAATCAGATAATAATAATAGATAATAATAATATAATAAGCGAGAAAAAAATTAATATCTAAAAAGTGCAAATATGTTAAATGAATAGGAAAAGTATCGTTATTTAGACAGGGTTAAACGCCATCGGAAAGATTTTTTTATCAAAATTGTTTTTAGGCTCTAAAGAAATGATTTAGAGTCAGGGGTCTCCAAACTTTCCAGCCTGCCATTATCTATAATTTCTAAAAGAGTTGCCGAGTATCCGACCTAAACGAGCATACGCTTGCTAAATTCGCTAGTCGCGAGCCGGATTTGGCTCACGGTCCGTAGTTTCAAGACCTCTGATTTTTGAGGATACCCAAGTGAAAAAAGTCAATTTGGGAAATAACGGATACTATATATATTAGAATTACTAGGTCCTCGAGTAGAACCGCGTTTTAGATTTATAAAATCTCGACCATGTATTTGCTCGCCTCTTCGTCCCATCGTCAGCGCATATCGTTCACCAACTTACAAATTAGCAAGATATTTAGCGAAAACTCTAAAGCCGCTCGTGGAAAAATCAGCGTCCTACATCAAAAATTCCTCTCACCACACATCAACGGATATTCTTAGTCTTATAGAACATTGCATGTCCAATACATATTTCGTTTTCAAAAATAAATTCTTTAAACTAATTCGTGGTGCTCCTATGGGCTCCCCTCTTTCTCCGATCATAACCAATATTTTTATGGAACACTTTGAAACTCAACCCATTAACACCAGTCCGTTGAAACCTACTTGCTGGTTCCGATATGTAGATGACACCTTCGTCATTTGGCCGCACGGACCACAATCTTTAAATCTGTTCCTTTCGCATTTGAACAGTATACATTCCCAGGTCCAATTTACAATGGAGACTAAAAACAATTCTGCTCTCCCTTTTCTTGGCGTTCTAATATCAAAAAGGTCAGACCAAAGCTTCTCCTATTCTGTCTATCGTAAACCCACCCACACAAACCGTTATCTAAATGCGAACTGACATCATCATCCATCCCAATTAAATTGGGCAGTCAAAACTTTAGTCACAAGATCACTAAGATTGTCGGACAGGAAACATAGGCAAACAGAACTTAATTCATTAGAAACGGCAATAATTCAAAACGTTAATGACATGCGTCAAGTAAAAAGGCATATTAACAAATTCAGGTAACTAACTAACTAACTAACTATACCAACCAATCTACTAAAGAATTATCCCAAAATAACAAAGTTCTTTTGCCATACATCAAGGGAGTTACTGATAACATTTGCCACGTAACTATATCCAGTTTCCTCATACCAGTGAAGGATAATATTTCACAAGAGTCACATGGTGTCTATGAGATTCCTTGTTCTGGCTGCTCCCAATCATATATCGGTCAAACTAATAGACGTATCCAAAATCGCATATACGAGCATTCTCTCGCCGTCCGAAATTCTGATCTCTCCTCGACTTTAGCAGAACATCATCTTCAAACAGGTCACAAAATAGATTTTGACAAGGCCAAAGTAATCGCACCTATATATTCCTACAAACCCCGCATAATTCGTAAAGCAATTGCGATCGAAAAACGTCTGGACTGCTTAAACAAGAAGTACGACGGTCTTAGAGTTCCAAATATATGGAAACCGCTTATTTTCAAATTGGCCATCCAAAACCCTTCTAATCAAACGTTCATCTCCCATTTCATCCCTACCCCTCAACCAAGCGCCCCAACCTACAACTTCACCTACTAATACAGAAGTCGCGCCGTCCGCATTCTTTTCTCGTTGTGAACTATGGGGAGTAGGCAGATTGAAGCCTCGGAGTTAATCAACTAGATTCTCTTGAAAATAGCTTCAACGTGGAAGCCGAAACGTCAAGATTTTATAAATCTAAAACGCGGTTCTACCTGAGAACCTAGGAATTCTAATATACAATTCTAATATATAATTCTAATATATAGTCAATATAACAAAGAATTTAAATGGAGGGTGATAACTGCAATGGCGCGTGAAGTGTGGCTGGCAGGTATTTGGCAGACTCGACATAGTGTTTTTGAGAACAAACTCCCACTTGCTGCCTGGTCTGACATACAGAAGTGAAACATGGACACTCACAATCAATTCAAAAGCTTTGGGTAGCACTGAGGGGAAAGTAAAGGTGTATACTTGGCATTACAAAGCGGGACAGAAAGACCTGCACACCTGGATCAGAGAACAGACGAAAGTATGTGACATTATTACATATATATATATATATATATATATATATATATATATATATATATATATATATATATATATATATATATATATATATATATACCTTTCCTTTCCCCTCAGTGCTACCCAAAGCTTTTGAATTGATTGTGAGTGTCCATGTTTCACTTCTGTATGTCAGACCAGGCAGCAAGTGGGAGTTTGTTCTCAAAAACACTATGTCGAGTCTGCCAAATACCTGCCAGCCACACTTCACGCGCCATTGCAGTTATCACCCTCCATTTAAATTCTTTGTTATATTGACTATATATTAGAATTATATATTAGAATTGTATATTAGAATTCCTAGGTTCTCAGGTAGAACCGCGTTTTAGATTTATAAAATCGTGACGTTTCGGCTTCCACATTGAAGCTATTTTCAAGAGAATCTAGTTGATTAACTCCGAGTCTTCAATCTGCCTACTCCCCATAGTTCACAACGAGAAAAGAATGCGGACGGCGCGACTTCTGTATTAGTAGGTGAAGTTGTTGGTTGGGGCGCATGGTTGAGGGGTAGGGATGAAATGGGAGATGAACGTTTGATTAGAAGGGTTTTGGATGGCCAATTTGAAAATAAGCGGTTTCCATGTATTTGGAACTCTAAGACCGTCGTCCTTCTTGTTTAAGCAGTCCAGACGTTTTTCGATCGCAATTGCTTTACGAATTATGCGGGGTTTGTAGGAATATATAGGTGCGATTACTTTGGCCTTGTCAAAATCTATTTTGTGACCTGTTTGCACATGATGTTCTGCTAAAGTCGAGGAGAGATCAGATTTTCGAACGGCGAGAGAATGCTTGCAGAACAAGGAATCTCATAGACACCATGTGACTCTTGTGAAATATTATCCTTCACTGGTCTGAGGAAACTGGATATAGTTACGTGGCAAATGTTATCAGTAACTCCCTTGATGTATGGCAAAAGAACTTTGTTATTTTGGGACAATTCTTTAGTAGATTGGTTGGTATGACCAGTTACCTGAATTTGTTAATATGCCTTTTTACTTGACGCATGTCATTAACGTTTTGAATTATTGTCGTTTCTAACGAATTAAGTTCTGTTTGCCTATGTTTCCTGTCTGACAATCTTAGTGATCTTGTGACTAAAGTTTTGACTACCCAATTTAATTGGGATGGATGATGATGTCAGTTCGCATTTAGATAACGATTTGTGTGGGTTGGTTTACGATAGACAGAATAGGAGAAGCTTTGGTCTGACCTTTTTGATATTAGAACGCCAAGAAAAGGGAGAGCAGAATTGTTTTCAGTCTCCATTGTAAATTGGACCTGGGAATGTATACTGTTCAAATGCGAAAGGAACAGATTTAAAGATTGTGGTCCGTGCGGCCAAATGACGAAGGTGTCATCTACATATCGGAACCAGCAAGTAGGTTTCAACGGACTGGTGTTAATGGGTTGAGTTTCAAAGTGTTCCATAAAAATATTGGTTATGATCGGAGAAAGAGGGGAGCCCATAGGAGCACCACGAATTAGTTTAAAGAATTTATTTTTGAAAATGAAATATATATTGGACATGCAATGTTCTATAAGACTAAGAATATCCGTTGATGTGTGGTGAGCGGAATTTTTGATGTAGGACGCTGATTTTTCCACGAGCGGCTGTAGAGTTTTCGCTAAATATCTTGCTAATTTGTAAGTTGGTGAACGATATGCGCTGACGATGGGACGAAGAGGCGACCAAATACATGGTCGAGATTTTATAAATCTAAAACGCGGTTCTACTCGAGGACCTAGTAATTCTAATATATATAGTATCCGTTATTTCCCAAATTGACTTTTTTCACTTGGGTATCCTCAAAAATCAGAGGTCTTGAAACTACGGACCGTGAGCCAAATCCGGCTCGCGACTAGCGAATTTAGCAAGCGTATGCTCGTTTAGGTCGGATACTCGGCAACTCTTTTAGAAATTATAGATAATGGCAGGCTGGAAAGTTTGGAGACCCCTGACTCTAAATCATTTCTTTAGAGCCTAAAAACAATTTTGATAAAAAAATCTTTCCGATGGCGTTTAACCCTGTCTAAATAACGATACTTTTCCTATTCATTTAACATATTTGCACTTTTTAGATATTAATTTTTTTCTCGCTTATTATATTATTATTATCTATTATTATTATCTGATTAAAAATTATCTGATTAAATATTTTTGACAAATAATCGAGACGTTTTTTGATATAACCATTATATGGTTAATCGTTATTCCTCTTATTAATGCGATAGATAGATGGACGGCTTCTTGGACTTGTGTAACACTGTCGTAAAAGGTTCCTTTCATGACCAGTTTCAAGAGCAACAGGAAACAGGAAATGATCAAACGGAGATAAATCAGATTAATACGGAGGATATTGAAGCACACAAACTTGTTTTTTCAACAAAAATTCACGAACAAAAACGGTCCTGTGAGACATGCAACAAAAACCAACTTTCTGACGCTCGGTATTCGATCCTCACTTTAACGACTCCCTTCCACAAACGCTCCATAGTACTGAGATAATATTCATCAAATGACATTTTGGCCCTATGGAACGAACTCCCGAAGTATAATACCTTTAAACTATTAAAAACAAATTAACATTGCTTTCTCTCATAATTTCTGGAAACGAATTTTTTTCAATTTTGTAGAGCCTGGAGTCACCAGTTACAATAAATTCCCGGAATTTGCAGTTCCGTTTGGTTGTTTTAATAAGGTCCTTGCAATATTCGAACAATTTCTTGGTCCTCATTTAAAACGTGAGGAAGAAATCGTATTAATTCATCCGCTATCCATCTCACACTCGAATTCGCATCGTAGACGATCATTTCACATACTTTTTCCACCAACTCATCACTATTTTTGTTTTTTAGTCGGCATGGCTTTGGGTTGTCTTCCAAAGCATCATGACCATCTTGGAATCGCTTATACCACTCGAATAAACTCTTTTTCGTCAACTCAAATATTTCTGCAAAAGTTTTACTGAGATTGAAACAAGTGCTTCAAGTTAGCTGAACAAGTTAAGTGAAACAAGTTAGCTCTTTGCTTCATCGTGTTTTTGTGACGAAGTGGCAATACGAATATATTGTTTTAATAGATGGCGCTAATAATTTTTCCATTAGTAGTAATAGAATAACCATTTTTTTTCAGATATACATGGGTATCCGATATTTCCCAAATTGACTTTTTTCACTTGGGTATCTCTCATTTAATTTTCCAAGTTAATTTTTATTTTAAAAAATGACCATCGAATCTTTATTATTATTTCTTGGTACAAGGAATGTATTTTAATTTTGTAAATTAATTTCCTTTTTTTAAATAACAGCGCTAAATAGGTCAATAACCTATATAACATCTATATACCTAATAACCTAAGTTATTTATTATTCTTTATTTTCATTACTATGAAAGATGTATAAAACTGAATAAAAATATATACGTGACGATTAGGTTAGATGTTTGACTGAACTGTACGGTGGCATCAGAATGAACCAGAACCCTTCCTCATTTTTACTTTTCGTGACATTGAAACCCTATAGCGGCGATGAACCAGGAAAATGAGTTAAAGGATATAAACTCAACGAAAATAAAATATGGTCTTTTGCTCTGAAAAATTGTTTTCTGTGATAAATGGTGGAAGGGCTGCGCCCCAACGCCCTCCTTCACGAACCGCCACTGACCAGAATGAATCGAAGTAAAGCTGTACCGACAACTAAACCTAATCAAGTTATTTGTAAATCAAATACCAACTTCATATACTATAGGAATGATACAAATCATGCAAAGATGTGTGGAAGAACAATTTTACTTCAATTTTACCAATGACCAGTCCAATATTCATCAGATATGGTCCTGTCTTCAAACTCAAATTACCGCGTGGAGAATGTTTTAAGTTAGCATTAAGTAACAGAAATTGTTATTTAATGCTAATAAATACAGACAGTGAAATATTTAATTTTTTCAATTTGTTTTTCACCAATTACGTTACTATTTATATGCCGAAATATACTGAAAAACAAATTATTTATTAACAGTATTGATTTCGGCAAATTGTCTGGTATATCTTTTTCAATTCCCACAGAAAGACAAACTTCGCTAAAACGAAAGGGACGTCCGACACGAATTTATCTTATTTATGTCCGAAGTCCGAAATTACTCAACTCGAAACTCCTCCAGGGCTCGAAATGGACAAGGTGGAGAGCCTAATAACTTTCGAAAGGGGACAAAACAAGAATGGAAATATAGGTCCCGCAATCTGGTCATTTCATTATACGTAACTTTTTGATTTAATTTCATTTCTTTATGTGGACGCAACAGCTGCCTTTAG
The DNA here is from genome assembly GCA_031761425.1 of Cosmopolites sordidus. Classification (NCBI taxonomy): domain Eukaryota; kingdom Metazoa; phylum Arthropoda; class Insecta; order Coleoptera; family Curculionidae; genus Cosmopolites; species Cosmopolites sordidus. The sequence continues at coordinate 78,107 of JARFXV010002005.1, forward strand.
CTACTTTTTTTGGTAATGGGTTTTATATATACGTATAACAGAGATTATGTTCATATAGGGGAACATAAAAAATCATAAGAGAAGCAAAATTAATGGAAGAAATAAACATGCAGAAGTACTAAATTTATGGGTTTAATTGATATTTTATTATAATTTTATGATATATTATCAAAAAAAATTGTTTTTCTATTATCTTTTACATTTATTTTGTTATTTGTTACATTTAATTTCCTTTCAACTTAATATTGTATCATCTATCACACATTATTAGAATGGTAAACAGACTATTATTTATTACTATTTTATACACAATATATTTTATTTTTTATTATTTATTTATTAATAGACTAATAAAAAGGTAACCTGGCATGAATAATACTTTTGGATTTAATATTTAACACGTGAACTACAAAAGTTACCTTTTAAACTACAAGTTTTAAGCTTCTCAATACACGTTTTGCTAACCACATTAAGATTGAATCGTCTTCTGATAATGCTGACATGATTAGCGAAACTCGCGTCTAGAAGTTGAATAAAGTGATTTGATGTTTAGTGGTAAATCTCTTCGAGTTTAATACCTCTCACCGAAGATTCCAATAGACTAATTGACAACTTTTCTAACAGATTATTAAGTTACACCAAATCAATCGAATGAAACAATGGCTTGGCGAATAAATAAATGCGTTGAACTTTAATAAATCGCAAATACCACAGCAGTATATACAGTTATCTACTATTTTAGCAGCTTCAAGGATCGTTCAAAAACTTCTCGTCCTGATAAACACACAAAGTTTTTCCTTATTTTTTAAAGTAGTCACCTTGCAGTTTACTACACTTACACCAATGACGTTCCAACTTTTTAATACTCTCAGTATAATACGATTTAAATACCCTCAGCTATGACTTCATAATTTTAAGTGAATCCTTTCTTCGGGTTCGGCAAGATATTCAGATTTCATTAGGTCTTTGTGTGCCATTTTTTTTTAATTTACGAAGAAAAAGTAAGTGTTTTGAATCAAATTCAAACTTTTCAGCAATTACTAAACATTAGTTACTTTTGCAAGAGAAGAATTTGTCTTCTGACACAAAACATGCATTACAATATCATTATATGACGAATTGCATAACCTTAGATCTGTCATTAGAACACTATTGCTAAAATGTGGTACATAGTATCTAATGAAACTAACATTTAAATATATTTTATACTCTCGAGGAATTATTTAAGTAAAACTACCCAAATACTTCAAAGCAGCAATAAGTAATAAAGAGCACTTATGGAACTTTTGTAAATTTCAACAAGTATTACTGAAAAACGCTCACGTAACCCCCGAAAAGAACACTTAAAAAGCTAAATGTACAGAAAATTGAAGTAATTGTAATTGTTATTACAGTTAGTTCAGTACAGTTATTACAGTTACATCAGTTAAAGTAATTGCTATATACCAAAGGAAACAAATTTTTAATTGTCATTTTTGTGGAAAGATATCGTTATTATAATGAAAGAGTACAGTTGTATAAAATAAAAGGATATCTGAAGTTAAAGAGAGGTCAATTAATATATCAGTTCATGTGAATCTTTATCCATCGAGACATTTTTTAAGAATTGAGAGAAGAATGTAATCACGGGAAACTAAATCTGGCAAATTCGGCGCATGAGAAAACATTTCGAAAGGTAGGTCTATGAAATTCTGCCTCTATAACCCGAGAGGTATATACAGGCGCATTATCTTGGTAAAAAGGCATTTTCTTTTTGGCAAAATGAGGACTTTTATACTGAATAGTACACTTCAATTGGTCTAGTGTGCTAGTTGTCACAACACCCATCCATTGGTCCAATAGTCAAATGTAATACTCTGCTGATGACATTGATAATCTTGTTTTTTCCAAGTAGTCTATGAGCACCACACCTCGAGAACCATAGTAAACATTAGCCATTCTTTGGTGCATTTTTACCTACTCAATCTGTCAAAATGTTTACAAAGTCAGTAAGCTCTTATATCTTCAGTCGGCGCTTATTTAATACATCATTATGGATTTCTGTTGACAACATTTTTGGTTATAATGATTTTTGGGGCTCCAGGGTGTCCATCATCTTTAATATGTACGACTACATTTAAACTTAACAGCTCACTTTTTTCCATCGAAAACAAACTGAAACTGGAATATAACGAATCACAACTTTTCGAGCAACCCTTAGCAAAAAATCAACCTACATGAACCATCATTTTCCATATGATGAATGAGAAATTGCGGTAAATAGTTCAGAAAATGCAGCCTGTTTCCATAAAATGATAACATATCAAATGATGCATCTACATCTACATCTGTAACTGATGCAGCTACAAAATATTAGAGTCTACATTTTTTATTACGTTTACAAAAACTTAAATTAAAAAAAAATGGTTGGATAACAAAGAACTGAGCACCAAACATTACCTAAATAACTTTTCAATTGCTTGATTATGCCTGATAAAAGATTATTTTTATTTTTTCAATTTACCAATATGTAGATGGATGCAAGTTCTTGACGATGATTCTGTGATAAGGTTGCTTGAATCATTTCTTAATTCACTAAAGGAATTTCAATATGCTGACACGTGAAACAAACAGATGTGAGTGTGGTATCTACTGTTGTACACATAACACTGTCAACATAATGCCAAAAAAAACATTCAAGATTAAAATTTCATTCATTCTAGCTATAATGTTAGTGATTAACTATTTCATCAAAGTAACGCTCTCTAAGCAGTTTCTTTGCATCATACGTATTTGATAATAATTTGTTTTAGAAAATACATCTACATTATTAGACTCATTTAAACCTAGTCCAGGTCTAGCTGTTATAACTCTTGAGATCCCATCTATTAGTCTAGTGTCTCTGTCGTAGAATCTTCTAAAATTGGCAATTGAAGTTGCTCTGATAATTAGTAAGGTTGACCTGTTTTCCACTCATATAGCCCTCTATACCATTATTCTTGGTGAAGCAGCTGTAATGCTGAAATTAAATTTTAGTTTTCATCCCGTCATGACAACCTAAATAAAATCTAGACTCATCATGCAAATAGAGTTCAATTCCACTTCCCATTCAATATATGGTATGGTGCCATTCTTAACGCGTTCTGCGATGTACTGTAATTGGATTCACCCAATAAGGATGGATGATAAGCACGCATCTTGTCAAGTTATTATCAATAAGATTCATCATCCAGGCTTACCTGCAATTGAGGCGATTAGTTTCAAGACCGGCTCAATTCATTTTCAAAAATTTTACAGGAGACACAAAAAAAATTTTAGAGCTACGTATTATGATTTAGATTTTTTTATTAATTTTTATTGGGAAGAAAGAAGGTCTCCGAACATTTAAGGAATACTTTTAATATTATATTATTTTCAGGTTACCCAAAATGTAAATTTTGGATTGAGCCGTTTTTGAAGCAATCTGCAATTTCTTGAAGTCTGAATTCTGCAATTTGACTCGGTGCAACAGTGGGAAGCCAAACACCTAACATATTCACATTTTTGGCCTAAACATCAATCACAAAAGTATCTCACTTTAGTTGCCTGAGGAGGAATTTTCGCAAAATTAATAGGCAAATCGTATCCAGTCAAAGATACTTCATTTGACCCTTTTTTTTTGTTCATCGTCAGTGTTATGATAAATGAATACATTTTCTACAGTTTGTGTCATTTTGAAAAGTAATATAAATATTAAAGGATCGTCAGTCTGGAGCAAAAAGCCTTGTATTTCATCCTGTGAACATTTTTTCCTATCACGAATACATTTTTTAAACAGAGCTGTTACAGTTACGAATTCGCTCATGAATGAATTGGAAGTAGAACATTCATCTGATTTGGGGCTTCCAAAACCAATGTTAAATTTGGTGCGAAATATGTTTCGAAAAAATGATTTCTTTACTTGAATATCTCCATCTGAGTGTTGATTACAAAGCTTAATCCACATATGGTTTATGTTTAAATCGGATTGTAAATAGAGTCGTGCAGAAGTTTCTGCCCTACACTAATGCGATTCAAGGCATTTGAATTTTTTAATGAAGGCAATGACTGCCGCTCTCTTCTCTGCATAAAGCATTTTTTTTTTCGGTTTCCTCCTCTGTTTTCTACGGGACTCTTTCCACTTAGTACATTCCTCGGAATCATTCCTAACTCAGTGGTTTGACAGCGGTAGATTTTTAAAAAAAGTTTAGGTAAACAGGTTTTGTATGCCATTAATTGACATGCGATGTAAACTGGTTAGACTAGCGATTATTATTTACAGGCCTCTTACGAGCAGTTAGCTTATCTTTCGGGTATTTTAGGATAAAATTGTCTTGTTCTAATTTCGTCTGATTAGCATAAAAACGTTGATAAAATAGCTCGACATCTTGGATTTTTAGATCTTTACAGAATTAGGAATGCTTCATTGTACGGTGGTTGCAATAAACATATCGTGGGAGCAGTCCATGCCTGGCATACTTAAAAGGGACAATAAAACTACTTAACTAACAATATTAATTTAAGTTTAAATTAAATTGAAATATTTTTCGAGAAATCCTCTCGTTACTTTGTAAGCAGAATACAAGTTTTATTCACTAACTCAAAAGCAGGTATTTCGAATTTATAAATTATGTTTTAGTCTTATAACTATAAAATCAACAATGAATAAGTTTGGTTAACACTCTAATGAAACAACAACGTACCTTTCAAGTTTTTCCTTGGATATTTTCCATTATTCCACAGTCCTTTTTACTTTCCGAGGTCGTTCAAGTTCAATATTAGAGTTAATTTCCTTTATAATTGAGAAAAATAAAAAATTCACTACAATTTTCACACTTTACGAACGGGAAGTTTGATAAACTTTATATAACCAGCCCCCTGTTACCTGGAACGACCATCGATAGAAGCGATCCTGCCACGTAGAATGTGAACATTGGATTGAGCCGATTTTGATTTAAACACATGAGTTTGGAGGCATTTTTATTCGGGATTTAGTCGCTTTTGGTCAAAACGGCTTTCCTATGTCATGTAATGCATTGAGAACGTGCGAAAACTATAAAAAATATATTGTGGAAAAATTGTCGATTGAGCCGGTTTTGAAACTAATCGCCTGAATTGCAATAAAAATATCACGATGTTTTTTAATATTTCCTAGTCTAAGAAACCCTTCCTGTCCGTGGAAAGTTTTAGGATGGCCAGTGTACCGTAGTCGTGTGTAACTCTAATCCTTAAAATATCCTGTTCATGGCCTATTGTCCAATCCAATATCCAATCGTCTCTTTACTGCACGAAAACTTACTTCTTGAACCATATTTCTTTTATACCAAAAACTTGTTCCTTTTCAAATTAGTATAATTGCCTGAAACAATATAGTGTATGAGCTATTGGCATTTTAAAACTTTTAACTAAGCCACAAGAAAATTGCTTAGCTTAGCAGCAAACGAAAAATGCGTCACATGATAAAACATTTTTGAACCTTTTACTTTGTTACATTTTTTTGAATTGTATAGAGAAATAAGCAAAAAGTGTATCCATTTCTGTGTTGTCCTAGATTATAATCATTCGAGCAATAATCATTTTCCAAATAACAAGGTGATGCAAAACAATTGTTTTTCATTTCGAGAGTTTTAGTAACAATATAATAAACGCTCGTTCGAATCTGTATTTTGTATTAAAATCCATTCGAATGAAACAAAGAACAAGATAGTTTATCGATTCATGAATCTGGCTAATGTTTAATCCAGAATATTTAGGAAAACAATTCCTTCGTTTTGTTTAGTTAATTTTTCGTAAAGAATAGCTCTTGTTGTGAAGGTTTCCATAAAAGTCTGTTGAGAAGAAGAAAACTAATACCGAAAATAACATAATGGCTTCGGAAGGATATTTCAGCAGCGCAACTATGTTATTTTCATTTCTTAATTAGTTGTTTTCCATTTAAAACACGAAACCATTGTCATGGCATGAAAGGGTAAAAACTTCACTAATTTAAATGGTTAATTTAAGAGCGCAGCACAGAGGCTTCGATGAAGCCAATTTTAATTTCTCCCTTTAATTGGGCTCCTGTAAAGTTAAATGGTTTAATTTTATTAGCAGGTTAGTGTTGTAAAAACAAAATTGTAAAAAGAACAAATAAAAATTAATTCTTAAGGAAGCAACTTATGAATCATTATCGACATATTTCCAAGTGAGTAGAATCAATTGCAGAAACAATTCATATTATCATCATCTAGTAATTTCTATCATCATTATTCATTCATCATCATCATATTGCTAGAGCCCTAATCGAGCCTTGACGTGCCCAAGCCTTCCTCGCCAGTCGTCTCTATTTCTGACCAGATGTTGCCAATAGCACCAATCCTTCTCATGTTTTTTGTCACACCACCTTTCCATTTCAGCTTCGGTCTACTTCGGCTTCTTCTCCCTAACTGCTCAGACAAAAATATTTTTTGAGCGAATAATTATCCTGCCCCCTTATTACACACCAACACATATTATAAGCGTCCATTAGCCCATTAGTTGAAAGAAAAAATTACAACAAAGGACGAAAACTTTGGATTTTCTCCAAAAAAAATATGCAAAGTTATTAAATCGCCAATCGAAAACCTATAATAAAAATTATAATCTTTAGCAAATATGTACTAAAGTATATTTGGCAAATAACAGTTCGTTATTATTTAACGAATAAACTGCAAATAAAATAATGAACATATTTAAAACTTTTTTTAAATTAAGAACCACGCTAGACATCAGCCCAAATGGAGATGACAACGTCGCATTGAATAATTCAGCTGATCCTTATGGCAAAAGGTGTTGGCGACATAAATTATTTCATATGTGTCAGTGTCTGTCTTTAAATTCCATTTAAAACCAAAATTGTGTTATAAACGCGAATATCACGGGATTCGAAATATACCAGGACTTTTTCAATGTGTTCGATAAAATATGTTAAAACGTTGCCAGTCTTGCATAGACTCAAATGGTGAACATTTTGTACATTGAATTTCATAAAACAATTAGTCTTAATGTGATGTGAATTGATTAGAACATGTTATGGTGTTGGTAATTAGTGGTACTAATTTCAACTATGATATTAAACGATTTTTGATTTATAATGTGTAAGATTTTGTTTTTTTTTGTACCCAAACAAACTAAATTTTGGCTGAAAAGCATGGAATAAATGACTATAAAAATGTTACATTATATTATATTTTCAAATAATACCTTAAGAAACCAATAAAACGGAATACTGAACAAATGGCGATGTTGTCAATTGTTAGAAAACTTTCAAAAAGTGGACTGTACATCTATTAGCTATCAAACTTGCATGTGCAGCATCTAACTGCGCTTTCCAATAATATGCTTTACCTCATGATTGTTCTCTTCTACTTACTGATATATGCTAGTAGACAAAATATGTCAAATATCCAGTCTAAATTAAACTGAAAATTTGCTCACTATATAGTACATCTTGAACACAAACACTAAGACATTTTTTCATTTAAGTTTACCCTTAAAAAATGGCAATATATACGAAAGTAAACGGTTTAAAAAATTATCTTGTGAGGTATTCTTCGCATTCTAGTAAGTTAGTTCGTATTATTGTTATCTTAAAAGTACGAAATTTCCACGAATCCTGGGCTGCGTCTTTGCAATCGAGTTTGAAGAGGTACCAGTTTCTGGTATGAAAGAAGGAAGTTCAAGTTTTTGTTGCTTCAAGAAAAGTTCTATTGTAAATCGATATGAAAATATCCGTTAAGTGACTTAATCAGCATTAATGAATCGGTATTTACTGCCAATATGGATGTATGCTTATCGCTCTTATTCGGTGCTTCCTTATACAGCACACCACAATATGTATTGCGAGGAACGGTGCGGAGCTAGAATTGATAGAATCTTCTGTTCATTGGTAAACACTTAATACAAAATGTATCTCTAGAAAAGTGTACGACAGAAACGTTTCTCCTATATTTGCCTGATTTAAGCCTATACGACATCTGCCTACTGTCAAAAACTGGTAGAAGAAAAACGTTTTTCTTCCACTTGAACAATGCAACAACATATTTATTGCAACAAAGATTAATTGTAACCCTTGGTATGTGTGCTAATCGATACTGTTTCTTGATTTGATCAAAAATTATTTAGATTCATTAGTTAATACTATTTAAGACTTAAAACAGCTACCGGGAGCTCGCGTGGATAAGTTGGGTAGCTTGGTATACCAATTTAGATATCTTGTAGGTCGAAAATGTGTTTCCATTATTGCATTGAACAAGTTTAACTAGCTCTCTCTATTTGAATATTACTGGGGTAGCTGAACACATTGAAAAGTTGGGATCATTGACTTAAATATATATAGAAATAAATTATATATACACTGAAATTTTGAAGAAAAAACAGCAAGAAATATGAAAAGTTGCATAGTGGATTCCTTGTAGAATATTAAAAATATTCAAAAAGAAGGAAGGAATTAATTCAAAGACTTCGGATAGCACAGAGGGAAATGGAAAGATGTATGCTTGGAATTACAAAGACAGATAGAAAGACCTGCACATGGATCAGAGAAGAGATGAAAGTATGTCACGACAGAAAACGATGTGACGACAGATCGACCAAAGCTATCCTGGGATGGATACCGCTTGATCATAAGCGTCCACGAAGAAGACCTAAAACACGATAGATCGATGACATCATCAAGTATATTGTACCCGAATGGCAGAGGAAAGCTCGGGACCGCGCGAGTTGGAAGCATGCCGGGAGGCCTTCATCCTGCAGAGGATCGACAATGGCTGAATGAATGATGATGATGATTATGATATATATATATATATATATATATATATATATATATATATATATATATATATATATATATATATATATATATATATATATATATCATCATCATCATCAGCCCGTATCGATCCACTGCAGAATGAAGGCCTCTTCAGCATGCTTCCAACCTTCACGATCCTGGGCTTTCCTCTGCCACTCGGATCCAATATACTTAACGATGTCATCAATCCATCGTGCTTTCGGTCTTCTTCGCGGACATTTGCGATCAAGCGGTATCCACTCCAGGATTGCCTTGGTCCATCTGTCGTCCCATCGCCTCGCTATATGGTCTGCCCATCTCCATTTCAATTGTTTTACTCTTCCAATGATGTCACAGACTTTTGTTTGTTCCCTGATCCATGCGCAGGACTTTCTGTCTCGTCTTGTAATGCCAAGCATACATCTTTCCATTCCCCTCTGTGCCACGCGAAGTTTATATATATATATATATATATATATATATATATATATATATATATATATATATATATATATATATATAAATATATATATATATATATATATATATATATATATATATATATATATAATATATATATATATATATATATATATATATATATATATATATATATATATATATATATATATATATATATATATAAATATATATATATATATATATATATATATATATATATATATATATATATATATATATATCATAAAAATTTAATACTCCTTTACAATAGACAGACTCTTTTCCTTCCTTTCCATCATAAAATATGCTAATTTTTTCTGTTCTTGTATTTCTATTCATCCTAAACAGGAAATTGTCGTCGGTTTTTCCAGTGAACAGTTTATTAAAGAAAAATAAAGGAGTTTTTCTTGTTAAGGAAATATTGTTTTCCTTCCATTATATTGTAAGGATTTTATAATTTGCTTCGGCTGGAGAAAACTGATTTGAAAAATAATTTCGTTTTGAAAAAGTTTTCATATTAAATTAGTTTTTTTAAAGAAGCAATTTAGTGTTTATTTTATTCGTTTTTTATTTAATAATCGTATAATTTATTTTTGTGTTAAAACTAAAATATTTATTATTGCTACTTTATTAGTGTTTTAAAATTAATTAAAGCCGAGTTATGTAATAATAAAGGACCTTAAAGTTTTTATCATCACAAATTTACAGGTAGTAGAATCTGATGCTCATTGATAATTACATTAAAAGAAATGGTTCCTTTTAAATTTAAAACCAATTTTTGGTTAAATAATCGTACTTCGTTAAGAATGATTCGTTCCGTAGAAGCCATGCAAGCTCTGCTAGGTCGCGAATTTTAGCTTTTAAGATGGGGCAGCAATCCCTATATTAGGAAATTCTTCTACTGGCTCATTATGACTGAATAGACAAAAAAACGAATATAAAAGATTATAGATCCTAGTATACTGAAGATGTGTAGATGAAGAATTATCTACAATCCGAAGGGAACTGAGAGATATCTGAAAATTTGAATATGGTTCCTAAATAGGTTTGAATACGGTTCATAAATTGCTTTATGATAATATGGTATGAGAATTAATTTATCGCATACAGATTTAATAAAACTTAAAAATTCATGTTATGGAGGAATAATTAAAAAATTTAGACAGATTCAAACAAATTTAATGAATTTTTGAAATCACCCCTGAATTTGTCCAAGTCAGTAACATCTGATGAGGATAACGAAATTAACATAATGGCTTATTTCCCTGCGTATCTACAATCTTCTATTATAAGTGCTGAAGACGAGCTGCATGTAACATTCTCCTCAATAGAAAGAATACTGAAAAAGCATGGCATGCGCCCATAAATTTTTTCTAAAGCTCAGTTTCTCAAGCCAGACGACTGCCGTTAAAGAATGGAATTTTGTGAAAATTTATTAGTTTATTTCCAGGAAAATCTATATTTTTTTGCAAAAAATAAGCTGAACTGATGCTGAAACCTTTCACTGGCAGTGTATCGAAGCAGCTGGTATCAGCTTAGTAGTGCTCCGGGACACTGTACGGAAGAAGTAAGCAGGCAACTCTATGAACTACTCCAAGACCCGTGGTTAAGACGTTTGGGTCCGTGGAATTGGCCGCCGAGATCACCCCATTTAACTCCCCTTGATTTCTATCTTTGGGGTACTGTAAAAAACAATATCTACAAAACACCAGTTAAACACTAGAGATGAGTTGAAACGCTAAAAATCCTATTGAGATAAGAAGAGCCGTCACGGAAGGGGTCCATATTTAAATGTTGAAGTGTTTGGAGGTAAACGGTCAGCGTTTCGAACATTTCCTATAAAAATAGCTTTATAGATGGTATTATGTTTTTAATTTTAATTTCGTATAATTTTTACTAAAATAAACCGTCATATTAGCTTTAATTGCATTATTTTGGTTTTTTTTGTTGTTTGGAAGTTGGAAACCGTTAAAAATAGGTATATCATCATTTAATACTTTTAGTTACAGAATTTATTGCTCTTTTAAGCTCCACTATAAAATACAGGGTGTTCTATTTAAAATTCCTGCATAACATGAATTTTTAACTCCTATCGAAAGTTCACTATTTTGTGTGTGATAAATTAATTATCATGTCATATTGTCATAAAGCAACCTATTAAAGAACCGTATTCAAAAATGTAGGTGTCTAGCGAAACGGCCCAAGATAAGTGTAGTATATGTTATATAAAAAATATTCAAAATGGTTCACATAATCTAGAAATACAATAACATATTGGATATTCTATTTAAAAAAAAACGAAATTAGAATCAGTTTCGAGTATATCTGGCAATACTACAGCATAGAAAATATTTTCAATAAAGAGTCCCTATTCATTTACATAAGTATCCAAAATCTAAAATCACTACTCAAAGTAGTTCTCCGTAAACGTCTAATGTACCCCTTGTCACCGTGAATCACCCTGTATATGTAAATGACTTTTAAAAAATAATATCATCATCATTGGCTGTACATTCGTGCGTTATTGGAACCACCATTGGAGGATCTTTGAATCTATTTTTGCGGTAGATCACTCTGCATCTATTTCCTGGTGCGGCTACAGTATGCTGTATGTCTTGGTCTTGTCCACAATTCTTCTACTATTCTGCCCTTTATTTTCCATGTTAAGTCCATCCTGGAGATTCGATTCACCTTAAGTCTATCTCAATTTGGTCACTCCATCTTGCTCGTGATCTTGTTACCCAGCGGTCTCCAGTTGATAATTGCTAGTATAGTACCTTCTTTTTTTCCTGTAGATGTGTCTATACCATTTAATTATATGTGCCTTTATGTAACGTACTTTGTCTTCTTCATTGAGTAACTCTCTGATTTCATGATTCATTAGTCTTCGTTACCCTTCGTTATATATATATATATATATATATATATATATATATATATATATATATATATATATATATATATATATATATATATATATATACATATATATATACATATATATATATATATATATATATATATATATATATATATATATATATATATATATATAGTATGTCAGAAAAATATTTGATCTTTTAAAATAAATTTTGAATTTTTTAAAAAGCAATTTTGTAATCCATTACAAAATTATTATCGAATATGAGTTTAGTTTGTCATTGCTAGTTGAAAAGCTAAAAATAGCTTTATACTAAAATCAGCTTTAAAATCAGGGAGATAAAAATATACTCAGGTCAACTAGACCATTCTAACAAATTTCATCAAGGTATATAAGCCCCAAAACGAGAGGTATGATAATAATGGTATAAAATGTACGTATAGAATCGTATATTTTTTTCACCCGACTTAACAAAACAAAGAACCCTAATAAAAACAATTGAAAAATACATCTTTTACCGTAAATATATACGACTGGATAAGGTTTTATTTTATTCTAACCAATTCTGGAGCTAAGGTAAATTATTTACTTAGGGATAGAGATTTATATTGTTCGTGGTGTGTTTCTTTTATTTGTCGAATTTACTCTACTGAAAAACAATTTATCGTTTTTTGTATTTGAATAATATTTTTCGAAAAATAAATTTTTGGAAGGATTGCGAATTATAATAAACCAGTTCAGGTAAACACAAACATATTTTTAGAAGGATTTGTTAAAATATCTATTCATCTGTTATCCATATTTTTTGTAGTTATAAGTTATACACAGAATAAATCTTTCGCAAAAATTTTTCCTTTTATTCTTCTTAGCGAATATAATATATATATATATATATATATATATATATATATATATATATATATATATATATATATATATATATATATATATATATATATATATATAAAGATAGATAGATAATATGGACACATCCACAGGAAAAAAAAACAAAGCACTATACTAGCAACCATCAACTGGAGACCACCGGCAAAGCCAGGCCGACCAAAAAAATTGCTATGAATTGATAGAAAATGTGCGGGAAATGATCGCCTACGATGCGAATTCGACTGTGAGATGGATAGCGGGGGAATTAAATACGACCAAACACATTATTCACGAAATGTTGACAAAGGATTTAAATAAAAATAAAGTCCGCTTCGATTTGTGCCCAGGACCGTCACTGAATTTTTAGCAAAAAAAGTATTTGTGCTTGAACATCCTCAAACCGGCAATGAAATGAACATTTTATGACAGTGTTGTACAAATTCAAGAAGCCATGAATATATATATATATATATATATATATATATATATATATATATATATATATATATATATATATATATATATATATAGATATATATATATATATATATATATACATATATATATATATATATATATATATATATATATATATATATATATATATATATATATATATATATATATATATATATCATAACAATTTAATACTTTTTTACAATAGACAGACTCTTTTCCTTCCTTTTCATAATAAAATATGCTCATTTTTTTCTGTTCTTGTATTTCTATTCATCCTTCATCCTAAACAGGAAATTGTCGTCGGTTTTTCCAGTGAACAGTTTATTAAAGAAAAATAAAGGAGTTTTTCTTGTTAAGGAAATATTGTTTTCCTTCTATTATATTATAAGGATTTTATAATTTGCTTCGGCTGGAGAAAACTGATTTGAAAAATATTTTCGTTTTGAAAAAGTTTTCATATTAAATTAGTTTATTTTAAAGAAGCAATTTAGTGTTTATTTTATTCGTTTTTTATTTAATAATCGTATAATTTATTTTAGTGTGAGATCAACCATAGGCAGGACCTTTGTTAAAACTAAAATATTTATTATTGCTACTTTAATAGCGTTTTAAAATTAATTAAAGCCAAGTTATGTAATAATAAATGACCTTAAGGTTTTTATCATCACAAATTTAGACGTAGAAGAATCTGCTGCTCATTGATAATTACGTCAAACGAAATGGTTCCTTTTAAATTTAAAACCAATTTTTGGTTAAATAATCGTACTTCGTTAAGAATGATTCGTTCAGTAGAAGCCATGCAAGCTCTGCTAGGTCGATAGTTTTAGCTTTTAAGATGGGGCAGCAATCCCTATATTAGGAAATTCTTCTACGTGGCTCATTATGACTGAATAGGCAAAAAAATGAATATAAAAGATTATAGATCCTAGTATACTGAAGATGTACAGATGAAGAATTATCTACAATTCGAAGGGAACTGAGAGGGCTCGTAAATAGCTAATAGCTTTGCAAAGAGTATACTGGTAGTGATAGGAAAGCTAAATTTTGCAGTATGGTGATTAAAATAAAATGCTGTAATGTCCTCCACTAATGATCTAGAGTCATACATGACCAATGGGCAATAAGCAGAGATTGGGAAAGAGAGATATTATGAAAACGAAAAGAGAATAATCAAATGAAAAGGTAGAAAGCAACCAAGGAAAATTAATAGAAGGAGAAGAGGAATCTTCTGGTGTAACTGTATCCAGTGTGTATCAAAATGAAAATCAAACCCAATGCAAATCACGAAGACACAAAACTGAATCTCTCGTTTTTAAATATCTTCATATTATAAAATGGGTCTAGAAGTTTATACAGACTGTTTGGACAAATATAAGTTATCAAGAAGATAGTACTGCTGGCCCCAGCTACAGTGCAAAGTCGAAACACGGATCTGCGAAACCTTAGAGATCAACAGAGGCTGCTTAAAAGCATCCAGTGTTATTTTAAGTCTAGAGTTCTGCACAGCTTCCAGGGATCGTAGCCACAAGGAGCAGACAGAAATGTGAAGAAAACTAGAACGTTTGATAAACTTATAAGTATGAAAAATTGCAAACTGATTAAAATGATATAGATTTACAAGAGTTTATAGGCTCTTTCCAAAATAACTAGCTATCAAATGTAATGCCAAGAGATATCCCATATAATTTAGTCAAATATCAACAAAATTGATCATAATTCCTTTGAAGACATCTGAAAAGATATTTAAGGAAGGCTGTTCTAATTGTATGCAGATGTTCATTTAGCTCTCTACTTTTAACATTCCCTATCTTGTAATGAAAATTTGACAAATAGATGTTACTTATATAAAATAATTAACTGTATTATTAAATACAGGTAGTAAGACTAAACTAGAACTATGTCTCGTTCGATTAGTAAGAGGAAAAATGCATCCACGTCTTAACACCGGTTTCGTTCTTTAAGAACTCACCAGTTAAGCTCGGATGTTTTTCTCTCAAAGTAATCGAACTACAGGCGATTGTCTTTAATTCCGAACATCGGACAGTTTAGCTGAACATTATACGCTAACGCCACCTAGAAGTTGGGGGGCTACTGGCATATTTCGACATCTAACTTGCGGCGGTAAAAATGATAACCATAGAATCATCATTTTTGTCAAGGCTTAAAAAGAATTTTTGAAACAAAAATTTGTATAAATCCATTACAAAATTATTATCGAATATGAGTTTAGTTTGTCATTGCAAGTTGTAAAGCTAAAAATAGCTTTATACTAAAATCAGCTTTAAAATCATGGAGATAAAAATATACTCAAAGATCCACTAGACTATTCTAACAAATTTCATCAAGGTATATAAGCCCCAAAACGAGAGGTATGTTAATAATGGTATAAAATGTACGTATATAATCGTATATTTTTTTCACCCGACTTAACAAAACAAAGAACCCTAATAAAAACAATTGAAAAATACATCTTTTACCGTAAATATATACGACTGGATAAGGTTTTATTTTATTCTAACCAATTCTGGAGCTAAGTTAAATTATTTACTTAGGGATAGAGATTTATAATGTTCTGTGGTGTGTTTCTTTTATTTGTCGAATTTACTCTACTGAAAAATAATTTATCGTTTTTTGTATTTGAATAATATTTTTCGAAAAATAAATTTTTGGAAGGATTGCGAATTATAATAAACCAGTTCAGGTAAACACAAGATAGATAGATAATATGGACACACCCACAGGAAAAAAAAAAGAAAGCACTAAACTAGCAACCATCAACTGGAGACCACCGGCAAGGTCAGGCCGGCCAAAAAAATTGCTATGAATTGATAGAAAATGTGCGGGAAATGATCGCCTACGATCCGAATTCGACTGTGAGATGGATAGCGGAGGAATTAAATACGACCAAACACATTATTCACGAAATGTTGATAAAGGATTTAAATAAAAATAAAGTCCGCTTCGATTTGTGCCCAGGACCGTCACTGAATTTTTAGCAAAAAAAAAAAGTATTTGTGCTTGAACATCCTCAAACCGGCAATGAAATGAACATTTTAAAAAATTCTTTGCTTTTTAAAAAATTCAAAATTTATTTTAAAAGTTTTTTTCTGACATACATTGTTCTGACAAATATTTTTCTGACATACTATGTATATATATATATATATATATATATATATATATATATATATATATATATATATATATATATATATATATATATATATATATCGGATCTCCAGGATGGACTTAAAATGGAATAAAGGACAGAAGAGAATGTAGAAGAATTGTGGACAAGACCAAGACATACAGCATGCTAGTAGCCGCACCAGGAAATAGATGCAGAGTGATCTACCGCAAAAATAGATCAAAAGATCCTCCAATGGTGGTTCTAATTACGCACGAATGTACAGTCAATGATGATGATATTTTTTAAAAGTCATTTACATATACAGGGTGATTCACGGTGATTCACGGTGACAAGGGGTACATTAGACGTTTACGGAGAACTACTTGGGGTAGTGATTTTAGATTTTGGATACTTATGTAAATGAATAGGGACTCTTTATTAAAAATATTTTCTACGCTGCAGTTTTACCAGATCTACTCGAAACTAATTCTAATTTCGTTTTCTTTAAATAGAATATCCTATATGCATTTCTAGATTATGTGAACCATTTTGAATCTTTTTTATATAACTTATACTACACTTATCTTGGGCCGTTTCGCTAGACACCTACATTTTTGAATACGGTTTCTTAATAGGTTGCTTTATGACAATATGACATGAGAATTAATTTATCACCCACAAAATAGTGGCCTTTCGATAGGACTTAAAAATTCATGTTATGCAGGAATTTTAAAGTGGAGCTCAAAAGGGCAATACATTCTGTAACTAAAATTATTAAGTGATGATATACCTATTTTTAACGGTTTCCAGCTTATAAACAAAAAACCAAAATAATGCAATTAAAGTTTATTTGAGTAAAAATTACACGAAATTTAAATTAAAAACGTAATACCATCTAAAAAGCTATTTTTATAGGAAATGTTCGAAACGCTGACCGTTTACCTCCAAACACTTCAACATTTTAATATGGACCCCTTCCGTGACGGCTCTTCTTATCTCAATAGGATTTTTAACATTTTAACTCCTCTCTAGTGTTTACTGGCTTTTTGCAGATATTGTCTTTTACAGTATCCCAAAGATAGAAATCAAGGAGAGTTAAACGGGGTGATCTAGGCGGCGAATTCCACGGACACAAACGTCTAAACCACCGGTCTTGGAATAGTTTATAGAGTTGCCTGCTTACTTCTTCTGTACAGTGTCCCGGAGCACTATTAAGCTGATACCAGCTGCTTCGATACACTGCCAGTGAAAGGTTTTCTGTCAAATCCTCTACTACTGTTGCTACTATTTCTAGATACTTTCGTAAACTTAACTGTTCCTCAGAAATAAAGTATCGAATTTGTTTGTTCATGATTAAACAAAAAGATTAAAACTAAATTTCTCTTGGAATGTGTCTATTAAAACTCCTTTCGAAAATTTGGACTCATCAGTCCAGCTTATTTTTTGCAAAAAATATAGATTTTCCTGGAAATAAACTAATAAATTTTCACAAAATTCCATTCTTTAACGGCAGTCGTCTGGCTTGAGAAACTGAGTTTTAGAAAAAATTTAAGGGCGCATGCCGTGCTTTTTCAGTATTCTTTGTATTGAGGAGAATGTTACATGCAGCTCGTCTTCAGCACTTATAATAGAAGATTGTAGATACGCATGGAAATAAGCCAGGATGCTAATTTCGTTATCCTCATCAGATGTTAGTTACTGACTTGGTCAAATTCCGGGGTGATTTCAAAAAACCAAAATTTATAAAATTTGTTTGAATCTGTCTAAATTTTCTTTTATTCATTCGGGCTAAATTAGGATTCACTGCGTTAAATTGTCTGCAGGTGCGATCGATAATTTTGTCATACTATCCGTATAAAATAAATAAATTAATGATCACTGCATTCGAATATTTAATTCCTTCCATTCTTTACTTGAAACAATTAGTTACTTAAATAGGCTAATTATAAATTATTAAACTAATAATGTCAAATACAAACATTTTCATAAAATTTGTTTAGAACTAATGTCACCCTAGCCGGCCGTTGCCTACTACTAAAACAAACCAATATCTTTGTATTAATGGTATTATTTTGGTTTTTTTGTTTATAAGTCGAAAACCACTAAAAATAGGTATATCATCACTTGACAGTTTTAGATACAGTATTTATTGCTGTTTTGCTCCACTATAAAATATAGGATGTTCCTTTTAACATATCTCCATAATATGAATTTTTAAGTTCTATTAAATCCGCACTATTTTGTAAACACCCTGTATGCGATAAATTAATTCTCAAACCATATTACCATAAAGTAGTTTATGAACCGTATTCAAACCTATTTAGGAACCATATTCAAATTTTCAGATATCTAGCTATGCCGGTTGTAAAAAGAAATATTTTTAGGTTCAAGGATGTTTCTTGCCAAATTTCTTAAAAAATATTTTTTATTTCCGAAATGGCTCAAGATAGGTATAGCATATGTTATATAAAAAAGTTTCAAAATACCTCATAGAATGTAAAAATGGTGCAAAAGAATGTTCCCCAATTGAAATTAATGTCTTGAAAAAATGCATTCACTTGTAGAATGAAAACATATTTTTACAATTCATTTTGAAAAAAGAAGTACTATTTCAGCTCATTCAGCATTCAATTCGGACGAAATTTTAACATGAAAAATGCTCATTCCAAACGCTAAAATATGTAAATTGATAGCCAATTTTTTGGAGGCTGGGTTTGTTATTGATTCTAGAAGACATGGCAGAACATGCACAGAAAAATAACTTGAAAGTATCTAACGTGTATCCACTAAGTGTTGGCCAACATTCTGTCACCCTTCAGTATATTTTAAAACAAGATCTCTCTTTGCACCTATTGAAAATCCAGCAGGTGCAAGAGCTTAACCATCATGATTTTCAGTTGCGATTTCAAAATTTTGCAGATTTAAGCCTATTTTCACCTACCTAATTGTTTTAATAAATAAAATTCACTTCACTGGGCAAAAAAAAAAATAATTTATTCATGAAAAACCTCTCTATAATAGAACCCGTCGAGCATTGAATATTGTTTCCTTAATTAGGAGATGCTGAGATCTATTCATTTCAGAAAGATGGAGCTACAACCTATATTGCATGTGTATTAAATTTAGCATGGGAATCTACTTTAGCGTGGAACAATGGCGAAATTGAATTTCGAGCAATTTCCTATAATAGATCCATAAGTGTTTCGATTGTCTTTAAAGTAACTTTATAAATTATAATTTTATTCTTTAGTGATTATTGTGATTTGTTGTCAATGATACATTACAGTTGTTGCAGATTTAGTCCGTTCTATTTATGCTTGGTCAAGATGTGTTTTAACCATGTGAGTTTTCGATGAGCATGCAAAATATTTCGCCCGCTCAGCTTGGGTTAGTTCTGTGTTATTTAGCTTTCCTGGTGGACATGGTTCCATGCATAGAGAGAATGTTACGTAGATGAACTTGGATTGATTGGCCTTGACTCGTTATTTCTTTAACTGTTTTAAATAATCAATAACTGTTAAAAATATATTTATTCCAATTATTTAAAAATAAGTATTGGTTTTCAATATATTCTTTTTATTTTGAATAAAACAAATTTTTGACTTTTTATTTTATTTGTAATTTTATGATTATAGTTTTCTAAACAATGTTACATTATCAAAACACGAATTTAAAACTAACATTGTTACTGTTACTGTTACTGTAAATGTTACCGTTACTAACATTGTTTACGAAACTATACAAAGTCACAAAGTTAAGAATAAAATAAGTGATAGATAAAGTAAAAAATTTATTACATTTAAAATAAAAAAAATATATTGGAAAACCAATTCTTATTTTTAAAAGAAACTTACAGTTATGTCATTTGAATTATATACACACTTTAGTGGCATTGAAAGTTTAAAAATTAACAATTCTCCCGTTTTGAGTGTGAATCAATCAATGTCCCAGTAATCAAAATATGTGACGAATATTCAAGCAAAATGGTTCCATCCTCGACAAGAGTTTCTTTTTGCAGCCACCTGAAGCCTACTACCAGCCACGTGAAGATGTACATCTCGGTACGCCAATAAAGTAATTTAAAAAATAACAATAAAAAATATCCTTTACTTTTTTACTTTTAATAAACATTTATTTTCGTATAGAAATTATTAATAATAGTCTAATCAGTTTTATTGAAGATGTTACGATTTATATTTCGAAACAGGCACGTCTTTAGAATCCGGATATCCTCAGAATTAAAGCAAATTGTTGGATAAGTAGAATATGCAAAGCTCTGCTTTGTAATTGATTGGTTTCGTAAGAACGTACGTTTTAAAGGCCACATAATACGGTTTCAAAGGACTAGGGTTCATTTAATTCTGTAGGGCTCTCCTAGTATGTACATTGTTTCATACAAGATTAGTTTATAGGTACATTATTTGTACTTGTATAAATAGCTGTATTGTGAGTTTTCGTCCGGGTTTAGACCACTAAGTTAGTTGGAAACTTATTTAATTATATAGAATGATTTATTACCTATGGGAACAATTACAACGTAACCGAGAAGTTAATGCACTTCCTGTTTTAGGGACAAAAGTCTTTAAGGAATACTTGAATAACAATATAACCTTTCTAATTCTACACATTTCCGGATGCTTGACAGAAGTAACGCTTAAATTAATTTGAAAATATATACAACAATTTACTTCTAGCAACAAAATAAAATAAGAAATTCTAAATCTAAAGAATACCGAGGGCGGTTAGCACAATTACTTTTTGTTCTTGATGTCATTATGCAAAAAAATAATCTCGTTTATTTCAGTGAAAACTTCATTATTTATTATTTATAACACTGCAAGTTTATGTATAATATTTGGTTTATAAGTTTTACAGGATGATATGTCTGTCGTGTGGTATAGGAGAACTGCAGAACAGAAAAATGTTAATACTATGAAAAATATATTTTATTGAATCAATTTTGTAATTTTTGTGTACACAATGATTTTATAACATACTAATAAGAAAAAACAGTTCCCCTACAAAAAAAAGTTCTCCTATATTTAATAAAAAAAATTTTTAAAGAATAGGTTCACCATGACTAATATACCACTTTATAACTCTGTGAGGAATTGGTCGAATTAAGTAATATACGTTTTCTGGTAGCAAGGTATCCCACATGATTTAACTGACAAGTTATTAGTGGCTGGGGCAAACGCTCAAGAGTCTAACTAATATTCTCCCATGCATATTCTATCAGCGAAAAATCTGGGTATATTGTCCGTCAGTCGAATATCACTATCGCTAATTCTTCTAAAAACTAAATAAAGGTTGATAAACTGTATACTGCGTTATAGTTATTATGCCGCTATCTTGATGAAATATTAGATTTGTACAACCTTACTTAGATATGACCTAACTTTGAGCCTAATATTTCGGTTACATAAAAGGAAGCATTTAATCTTCTTCTGTTGGTTATTAAAAGTGTCATATAGCCCCTATAACCCTCCATAGCATAGTGTTCCATTCAAGGTACGATAGTTTTATAATATTTTAAAAATGAACTTTTCACTCTTCATCCCGAAAACATTTAACCCTTCTATGTCCGTTATGATTTAATTATTGCTCAACATTCTAAGTTACGCGTCTTACGGTACGCTGTAAGAGGAAGTTTCTAATAAGAATAATAAACACGCATCTCTATCGCAAGTACATGGAATAGGATGGTATATTCTAATAGAATTCAGTCGTATCTTCTTACATTTTGCAGATGCGCTTAAAAATTTAGCCAAAAATTGTTAATACCGAGTCCTAATAAGGAATATGCTGAAAAACTTAAATTTCAGAATATCATTTAAAAAATAATGTGGTCAAAAAATAAGAGTGTTGAAATATATTGATAACTTTGGTGCACATTTTATCAGAAACTGGTTTTTATTATTTGATTGGTGTTGTTGGTGTAATTTCTTCGTATATACAAACATTTTAAAATGTTGCAATGCAATGATTCGTACTAAACATTATACTGACGAAAAACTCGTACTAAAAATTATACTGGCGGCTAATTTTGCAATAGCGAGAATAGAAAAAAATCTGATAAATTTATTTGACAAACTTTGAAAAGATATTGCGTTGTTTCGAAAGTATTAAAAAACACGGAGCAAAAAACAAAGTTTCGAGGCCGGAAACGAAAAACGTCTAGTCGAGAAGATGATCGTTTAATTCACGAAGTATGTAAAAATCATTTTGTGGCTTCGACGGTTTCCCGGCCAAACGGGAATTGCAGTTACCAATTAGTACAAGAAGCATTATGAGACGTTTGCAACAATTTGGCTATAATGGCAGAATTACAACAAAAGTTTTCTATTTGACTAAAAAACACTTAAAACAACGTAAGGAGTTTATACCAAATAATTTAAACAAAGAAAAATGTTCGTTTTTCTGACGAAACTAAAATAATTTTAGTTGATAATGATGGAAGAGTACATTTTCTGCGTCGAGTGAATGAACATTTGAATCCGAGAAATATTATTGGTTGCGTCAAACATGATGGTGGCAGCATTAATATTTGGGTTTTGATTTCATATGCCGGATTGGTGCAATCCATTGGATAAAACAAAACATGACCAAAGAAGTGTACTTAAATATCTTGCAGAATATTGCTGCTTTATGCCGAAGAACATATGCCATAACGGTGGAACTTGACAGTATGACAATGATCCCAAACACACCGCTAAAACTGTGAAAACTTGATTGGATACCCACAATATTGTTTGTTTATCTTGGCCATCTCAAGCACCTATAGGAAAAATGTGGAAAATTTTGAATACGCGCCTAACTTTAAGGAAAATATCAAATACCAAAAAATAAAGGGAGACTGTTCAAGAAATCTGGTATTTCATTCCGATTGAAGTTTGCCACAATTTTGTAGACTCCATGCCATCCAGTTTTGGAAAATAAAGGTTATCCAATAAAATACTAAGTTGATTTTGACTAGTTTGTCCTTGTTATACTTCTTTTTTATTTTTTTGTGTATACTATTCTGTTTTAGTTTATTCGGTGATACAAAATAAACTTGATTTTTAAATAGCACTCTTATAATAATTAATAATTAACAACCTGAAAACTATGGTAGATATGTAAAAAAACAAGTAGATATGTAAAAAAAGCAGATATGGCAAATATTAGTTTCTTATTATTAAAGTACAAATGAATAAACTATAACTAAACTAATGTAGCACATTGATTTATTTTAAATTAAGTATCATGCCTTACATCAGCCCTGAAGGACGTGGTAACGGTGCAATATTTCTCCTACAAAGATTGTTGTCATTGCGACAAAAGTACGATTTAAAACCAACTTCGATTTATAACCAAAAATATATTCTGTATATGAATATCAGGATTTGCTTTTTTATTTGTGGAAAACTTAAAAACTAGAAAATTCCGAAACTATAAAATTATTCCGATATATATAATATAAATTCCGAAAAAATAAAAGAACTTAAGCGTGTTTACGTGCTATGATACCTCGAAAAATCGCTTTCAGTTGTGCAAATATTTGTCCAAATTTCTCAAAGACTTTTATATACAATTACTGTGATCCCAAAATTTCGAGAATATAGCCGACAGCGAGAAGAGGGTCCTAAAATCGAAGAATATATTTGTTTATCTTGTTCAACAGGATTCTACAAGAATTATTCGAAGTGTTGAGCGACTAGTCGAATTTTCCGATTGGATTGTACATAGAACACTTAAACAGCAATTACTTTACTCTTATTATCCCCTTACCAACTAATTTTTCACACCGGTAAAAATATTCTAAATAGTTTATTGGCCAAAACCAAAGAAATCCAAATAGTTTGTTCAATATTTTATCCACCGACGATGCTTCTTTCACGTGGAATGGGATGATGGACATTTTGAACAAGTAATTTAATAAAATAAATAATTAGTATTTCTTAATGTGACGCCAATCGTTGTTATAGTATAACAAATTAGTGCTAGTAATTTCAACTTTGACGTTCAATGACAATAATGTGTAAGTTTTCCTTTTTTCTTGTATCAAACTAAACCAAATGTATGCGCAAACGTATTGAATAAATGACCATAATACATGTATATATATATATATATATATATATATATATATATATATATATATATATATATATATATATATATATATATAATAAGCAATGGTGGGTGGTAAGTTGAAGCTAGAAATGCTAGAAACTTAGAAGCAACAAAAACGTTATTTCTCTCTTATAATTTAACATAAATATGTTTTAATACCATCCTTCTCCTTGACTCCAAGACATCGCTAATCTGCCCAAAAGAAACGATAAGAATTTTGAGTAATAGCGACGGAAGATATATGGAGTATCACTACAGCGAATGATCTTTACACATCGCCATCGCAAACAAATGTCAATAAATAGTTTGTCATCTTCGAAACAGTCTTATCTGTAAGTCCAATAAAAAAATCACTCTCTTGTCGACTTCGTACATCAAGAAGTCTAAATTGCTTCTTGGACAACCAAAATCTCATTCTCGTGCATAACTCTGATCATTAAATCATCTTCATCATCACATTATGGTAGACGCAACGATGTCCATTATATCGCTCCCTCACGACAACTTAAGCATAATATTCTTTCGTTCCAATTGCTCATTCTTTTTAAAATTTGGATAATTAACTGAAATAACATAATGCACAAACTGGATGCATATTTCCAGGTCAAGATAGTAAGTTTCAACTTTTTTTTGACAAAAAAATAACGAATATCGTATTATCGTATTATATCGTAAAAAATAACGAATATGTATTAGATTGTATGTTAATATACTGAACAGTATGTATATTTTTAGTTTGATTCAAATATGTATACTGGGTGTTACACTATTTTTGTTCCCCAGTATATTTAAAACCAGCAGAAAAAAAAATAAACAGTGACAATAACAAAGCACATTTTATAATGCGACTACTAAATACTTTATTGACCCATTTTTTACTTTATATTTAAAATAATCAAACTCTAGGCAATAACTATTAAAAAAAACAAAATAATTCAAGTAAAGTTCATTTTATAAGGTGGCTATTAAACACTTTATAGACACATTGTTTATTTTATATTTAATATAACTAGGCAACAACTACTAAAAAATAAAACAAAATAATTCAAGTAAAGTTGACAAGTTTCAGTTCCATTAGCGTAAAACGTAGGGATAACTCTTTCGTAGTTGAAGCTGACAATATATTTATGGAAACGGCCCGAAGTTTCAACGTGGCACCGATAAAGAATCATAATTTCCGCGCGTCAGTATAATGGATGTTGCTATTTAGTTCATACGAAACACCAAGCACGTAGTTGATGGTCTACAAGAAAGTTCATTTAACCAGAAGAAGTTCGTGGACCCGGCAAAAATGTACAACTTCTAATTTCATTTTCTTTTCCTGTTTTGCCTTGAAATATATACGGAAAGATAAATTGCCATTTTTGGAGTTGATTATTGTCCCGTGTTATGGTCGTTCAGTTCTATTAATATAGGAGGTTATCCGGGAAATGTATTTTATAAGAATTTTTTAGGGCTCATCACAAATTAAAAACGTTTTTAATAGTGATTTTCTTACATTTTAGATGATATATTTTATTAAATTTTAATTCACAAGATAATATTAAATGATTGAAATGATATGCAATATTATTATGATTTTTAGATGGCATTTTCAAAAAGGTATTTAAAGTATTAATGGGAAACAAAAGAAATTAAACACTTAGTGATGCGAAACTATTCACAACTAAAAGAAAATAAAATTTCCACTTTAAGAAGTAGATAAAATTAGATATAATATGATAAATTTATTAAAAATGTCAAATCTAGTTAGTTATCTTACCAGTTCCGTACCGTTTTGTACGAATACTACAAAAACAACTCCCAAAATGATATTTTTAAATGGTCCGCAAGATGTTAAACGTCGAAATCAATGATTCCAAGTAGCACGAAACTGAACGTAACCTATAGCCTTGTCACCGTAACTTTCGCATAAAAGCCTACAAATAATTTAATTATATTGAAAAGAAAAATGTTGTTTCTTATTAAAAATCTACATTATTATTTTTAAAACAACTCAAATTGATTCTTTAGCACCTCAAACTTCAACTGAATTGAACCGAATGTCATTTTTTGAAAATCTGTGACCCTAAAAAATATCCACACTACGTATATTATCAGAAATGGCCTTAAGGTATCCTTTGTCACATTACTGAATTAAATTAGTAAACAACAATTTTTTTTGCACTAAACTTCAATAATTTTCACAGCATATACAGAAGTAAAAGCCGTTGGCAGTGCTTACGTAAAAACACTTTAACATAATGACGTCACAAACATGGCAGCAAATCGTGGCGCTTTCGTAGGCACATTATTTTATTTTGAATTTTATACATTTTAATTAATTTATAATTAATTGCAAACAGTTTTTTTAAGTTTTTCGCATCGATTATCAATATTATATATGATAAAGTTTTAAAATTCAAAAATTTAATTAAGGTTAATGATAAACCTTTTAAAAATGTAACATCATACTTTATATCTAGTACATAAGACCAGATTGAAAAAAGATAATTAGAACAATATTATAGTTCAGCTGGGTGGTTTTTGGTATCACATATTCTATGTTTAAACAAATCTGCCAAACAACAGAAATCAAATATAACATTTACAATTCATGTGTTTTATTAACTA
Source organism: Cosmopolites sordidus (assembly GCA_031761425.1). Lineage (NCBI taxonomy): Eukaryota > Metazoa > Arthropoda > Insecta > Coleoptera > Curculionidae > Cosmopolites > Cosmopolites sordidus. The sequence goes on from JARFXV010002005.1 coordinate 105,461, forward strand.
AAGCTTTTGCAATGGTAACATTCACTCATAAAACCATTGACTGAACAAAATAAGCTAAAAAGGAATGAAGGGAAAGATTGCTGATATGAAATTAGTAGATAGAAAGTCTTACGAATTCGATAGGTCCTAAAATTTTCTAATGGAGACCGATGCTAAGAAGAAAGAATACAAGTACCACTCCACGAAATATAAATTGGAAAATTTATGACAGAGGTTTTAACTGCAATGTACAACTTTATAAAACACCCTGCATCTAATATATTTTTGAATTTTTAAAACTGAACCCATTAACATTTAGATATTCTGAATTAAAGGAGATGGTTGGATAAGCGGAATGCGCAAAGCCCTGCTTTATAATTGATTAGTTTCGTAAAAGCGTGCGCTTTAAAGGCAACATAATATGGTTTCAAAGGGACTAAAGTTAATTTTAGTTCTGTAGGATTCTCTGTGCAATAATCATTCAATCTCAAATATAATACTAATCACTATGTTTGTTATTTATAATTGACTAAATTTATGTATTGAGTCTTTACTTGCTGTACAGGACCATTATTTTAATGTTTTTTGTATATTCTATTTAGGATAATATACATCTAGATATCTTTACTGATAATGAAGTAATAAGCAAATATAATTTATTGTTATTATTGATTTAGAAAGCACAAATATGATTATAAATTACAACTGGCTATTGATTTCATTCAAAATATCAACTAGAAAATTATAGATTAATAATTTTCCTAAAGGTGCTTATACAAATTTCTGTAAGTGTAAATCTACTAACTCGCCTACGTTTGCTTGTTTGGCAAAATTCAATCTTATAAGACAATTTAAGATTTTTTTTAAGAATTTCTTAGTTAAAAAAATATAAATGTGTTTGAACAACTTCGTATCTAAAAATATTCAAAAAAAACAGCAAATTTCTTCCGTGTTCTACGTATATTTATATATATATATATATATATATATATATATATATATATATATATATATATATATATATATATATATATATATATATATTAAAATGGCCAGTTGATCTGGTCTGGCCCCGGTTGCCTCTCCGAACTGCTTTCCTTCCGTTCGTCTAGAGCTCGGTTGATGACGGCTGAAAGGCTAGAAACCGGTCCCGAGAGACACGTGACGTCGCATGGTTGACAGTTCGGCGAAGGCGATCGGTGGCAACACGTGGAGAAAGGGTGAAAGATTTCTGTAAAATATTTATTTATATATATATATATATATATATATATATATATATATATATATATATATATATATATATATATATATATTTATATATATATATACATATATGTATGTATGTATATCTACAAAAAAATACGAATGATTGCTTCCTAATAAATAAATATTTGATTTTTAAATTTCCTCATGACCCTCGTTTATAGAACCAATTAATAATAAAGTTAATTCCTCCCTCGAAGGACAATAAAAACATTGATTGTTCTCACTTAACCGAGCTAGAATAATCTGTGGGTTCCCCAAAACAAAATTCAAACGAAACGTGTTTTATATGCGGGTAACGGAAAACCGATCTGGATAGCGGGCCGTCCAGGGTGCTCGCCGGAATATTATAAATCCTACCGATCGTATCGGGCCGTAACCCGGATTAATTTTGACTCTGGGGAATTGCAAAGTTTATGTTTGTGCGAAATATCTACGAGGACTGATTTTATTATCTTTTGAAGAAGATATACGATGGTACAGTTTTGCCTATATTGCATTCCTTTGCCAAACTATCTTTATTGACGTTGCGATGTAGATTTATACAAGGTAATGGTAGCAAAGGAGTAATAAGGTACTGTTGATTAAAATTTTTCAACCATTATTTAAATAATTAATTTATATAATTGTATTACACTCCAACTAGAAATGTATGGCACTATGTATTCATCAAATATCTGATTGGATAGAAATATCCATAATATGGACCGACTTCTAATCATATTGTACCATATTTGTAATCCTGTTATACCTTGTGCAAATATTAAATGTGTAATTGATACAATAAGGGTCCAAAAACTAAGGGTTCCCGAGAACAAAAATTACAAAGTTACTAAATCAGTAGTCCAAATATTTTAAAAGGAATTAACATTTTAACCAAATATCTGAATATCATATGTGAAATCATAAAGTCCATTTAGCAGATATAAATTGGTTATTATTTAATGAATAAACTACAAAGAAACTAAATAAACATTGTTAAACCATTGTTTGTAATTAAGAATAATGCCCTTCATCAGCCCTGAATGACGAAGGGCATGTAACATTAGGGCATGTAGCATAGTAATATTCCCTCGACAAAGCTTGTTATTTCAAAATTCCGACAAAAATCATTTCAGTGTTTCAATGCGTGCATTTAAGTTCGATTTATAACCCAAAAACATATTCTACGAAGAATTACTACTAATTCTGATGGAGCTAAGCGTATTTACGGGCAACGATACCCCAAAAGGCCACTTTCAGATCGGCAAACAGTTCCTCAAAGACTTTTCGATACGACTAGTGTTGTTTCAAAATTTTAGGAATGTGAGCGGCACTTAGAAATTGGTCCTAAAGTCGAAGAACAAATTTTACATCTTGTTTAAGAAAATTCTACTAGAAGTATTCGAACTATTGTTCGACCAGTTGAAGTTTTGTGTTGAACTATACATAGATTTCCCATAGACATAGTATATTTTCATTTTTTTTCTTGTTACATATTTCAAATCCAAGGCTAAGTTGATTTTTTTATGACAAGAGTACTTAAATTTAGCATTGTTATAAAGAGATTTTTTTTCTGAATTCAACGAGATAAATATTGTACGGTAAGACTCCACGGATAAGAGGTAAAACGGCAATTTTTTGTCGAATTCGTAATTTGAGATCTTCGAAATTTTCTGGCCTATTAACGTAAACCCGAAATTTTAAATAGCCCCACAAAAAAAAATCTGGTGGTTCATTCGTGCAAATAATATTTGAAATAAAATTTAGATTGGCATTTATTTTTTCATCACAAATTCGCAAAATTAAAGAACATTTTTTTCTAAATTCAACGAGGTAAATATTGTATGTTTTTTAAATAGATTTCAAAAAATGCCTATAATGTGCATACAAAACAAATGTGTAATGTTTAAACAAAACGATATTAAAATTATAATTTTTATATTAAATTACTATTTACAAAAGGTGTTGAAAGTGTCCACCATTAACTTTCTGGCAGTAATGGATACGTCGGACGAAGCCTTGAATTGAAGTGACACACCAGATAAGAGATATATTTGAGATATATTGACGGTATATACCAGGTGTCCCATTAAGGATGGATCGCGGCCGTATCTTGAAAACTATTTATCCCACAGCTTTGTGGAAAATAAATTGTACTAAAAATGATCATGAGAAATTCACTAAAACTATTTTTCAGCTTCTAAAACGACCGCAAGAGGGCGTGACGAGTAAATATTTTTAAAAATAATGTTTTTGTGTATTTTCAAGTGTTAACCGAGTAAGAAAAATTCTCAGTTATAATTAGCAAACTGTCTCCTACAACTTTGTTTTATGACATTTTGTCGTAATTTCACGAATAGAGGGGTGGGGGGGAGTTTTACCTATTGAGATAAAAAGTCGTCTAATGTCCATTTGCCTTAACCGATTTTCCTCAATTTGGGTTCATTTAAAAGGCAATTGCTGGGACAATCAGATAATCTGGGAGATACATTATTTAGTTTATAAATGAAACCGCGAGGTGACGTTACATTCAGCAATAGTTTTTTTGAAGTTTTGTTCAGTTTTTTCAAATGGAATGGTACAGCTTTTACTACATGGCAAGAAAGGTAATTCAAAGAGGAATCGTCGAGTGAAAACCCGAAATCGATATCTCTAATCGATATGTCAAGAGATATTTCGATTTTTCTGACAAAAATCAGTAATATATATATATATATATATATATATATATATATATATATATATATATATATATATATATATATATATATATATGTGTATATATATATATATATATATATATATATATATATATATATATATATATATATATATATATATATATATATATATATATATATATATGTATATATATATATATATATATATATATATATATATATATATATATATATGTATATATATATATATATATATATATATATATATATATATATATATATATATATATGTAATAAAGAATTTGTAGCTTTGCGTGGCGTGGATACCAAATTATATGAACAATGTATTCGTATTGCTTCGTATCTCGCCACGTTGGTTACTTTCTTCAACCTTGTTTAGTTACTGACGTCCAAGAGCATCGCTCAAGAATTAGACAAATGCTACTTCAAAGAAGCTCTATTAATGATATCTGGATTTAACCGGTTCGTCGGTGTTTATATTGCAGACTCTTCTAAAACTACTGCTGGCTGTATGTGCTGTAGCGTTTAAAGTCGTGCGTTTAAATTTCCTTTAGTAGTTTCTACGGGCAATTTGCTTTCCAAGCTATAGCCTCCAATATAATAATTGCTAGAGTGGTGGATATGTCATCTTTCAGCCCAAAAAAATCTACCACCTACCCTCTTTACCCCTTACCCAATCTAAATGGATCACCAAGACGAACAGAATTCCAATGTAAGTTACATTTAATTATAGTTCGGTACGGTTCTAAGCGTTATGCCTTGAGGTGTGGTTAATAGGAAGCCCCTAATAAGGAAAGATAAACATTCATCCTCATCTGAAGTAAATGTCATGTCTATTAGCAGTCATTCTCAAAATAGTCCTAACTGTAGCACATTAGCTACAAATGCACTTGGGGGATATTTAGTTTAAGATGACCTTATTTTTCTTCAAGAGGGAATGGAACCTCGCACTGCTCTGATCATCTAAACATCTTAGCCATGCTCTCATAATAATACCATCAACAACGTTAAATCATCGCGTTTTTTTACGAAAATATAAACCTACTTCTTTCATACCAATAGCTCATCGCTTTTCAAATACGAGTAATTATCTGAAATGATATGATGCACTTTGTGTTTAAGTATTGCACGTTTTCTGCTTTCCAGTACATAAATTAACCATTTTTTATCTTCATTGTACCTGACCCATGCAAGATTTCCAAGCAGTTATTTTTTTAAGTTGTTATGTAAAAATTTGAAAGTTTTGACTAGCAGAAAGTCGCATATTCTTAAATTTGATTGGATTTAATAACGAAAAAATTCAAATTGGACCAAATGAATGAACCATTTGAAATATCTACTGAACGTTAGTAGAAATCTTCCAATTCTAAATCAGCATGCCTCAAGTACTGACTTTTCGTCATCGGTTATCATAATATTTAAATAGACCAGTAACGACACCTTTTGTTTTGAATAGTAATGTCGAAATGTTGTCAAGGTTCTATTTATCGTCCCATTATATTGAAATAATTAGCCATTTAACTGTAAACTAAGCAATTACTAAACCAAGTATTCCGCTAATATTTCACAGTGCAAGCCTCAGAACGTCGACATAATTCCATTAATAACAAATTAACTTAATACGGCATTAAATAATCAGGACTGCAAACCCAATTAATCTGGGGCTTTAAATTATCCAGACAGCCAAAACCTGAAACAACTGCTATTAGGATAATTTTCCAGATGTCACAGAACAGAATTGTGTATTATTTTGGTCCGAAAGGTCTCTGCAGGTATTTAAAGACTATAATTGCTTGCTGAATGCTTAATCACGCATTTGTCGATTTTGGAAGCTGCTTTAAAGCATAATAATTAATTATTTCTATATCATAGATCTAACTTTTACCTTTTACGTCTCTTTATAATTCGATGAATTTTTAACCAAATTTTAAAGCAAATGCCATGAAATACTATAAAATAACGACTATATATTTGATTCTCAATCGTTCAGTCCATAAATTCTATATCGTTCAATTAGTTAATACTTAATAATGTTTTATATACATAATTGCAAAAATTAACCGTTTCTAATAAATGCCGTTGACATGATAAAAAACTGGCTGCTTAAGTATATATGTACATCACAACACAATGGCAATTTATTTGTATTATTGTGATATAATAATATAATATGAATAGTAAATTTTTGAATTTCCATCAATACTGGATAATACAGAGTTTTCCAATAAGAGTATCAGAACTAATACCGGCAACAATGTTTGAAATGCAAATGTTACTCATAGACGCCTGTGTACAGTACATTGAATCAGTTCACCACGAAAGGACACGCGATTCAACAGCGCGAAGAAATTCGAATTTCGAAGGCGACTCCTACTTTGGGGGAAAAATAATCTTTTCCGACGAAGTGCACTTCTGGCTTAATGAGATTGTGGACAAACATAACTGTAGAATTTGGACGAATAAAAATTCTTATTCAGGAGTTACTTCTTCAGCCTAGAAAGTCAGTGTTTGGTGCGAGTTTTGAGCTAGTGAAGTTTGATTAGTGAAAACTATAGGAATATCCTAACAGATTAACTTTGGCCTGAACTCCTAAATGTCGATATAAACAATGTTTTCATCCAACAAGACAGACATCTCGCTAGGCAATCGATTTACTGCACGAAAAGTTTCCTGGACGTGTTATTTCGCGAAATGGTAAGGTCAATTGGCCACCAAGATCATGTGATCTCCCGCCCTTGGATAATATTTTGTGGGATTATGTTATATCTCTGATTTGTAGAAATAAATTCCGAAAAATTCTTGACTACATCATGTCACTATTGAAGATACCACGCGATATGTGTGAAAGAATAATCGAAAACTGGGTCTGCATAATGCATTCCACCAGACGAAGCTAAGAAGGGCATTTAAACGACATTATTTTCCAAACATAATGCATTATCTGTTCTGCAAGAAAATTCCATTTAAAAAGTATTTTTTAGTAAGTACTTTTTAGTCTACCCTCGTATTTTGGCAAAACTAAAATGCGTTATCAAAAAATATTAGAAAAAAATGATAGCTTTTAATATTTAAAACATTTTAAATATAGTCCCCATGGCATTATATATTAGTTGGATTTAAAAAAAATATATTTATAACTGAATGGCTCAATTATTATTTCATTATGCCCTCAAAATAAAATCTTTGTAAACCTTTGTTTAGTATTAATCCACACTGAATTGGGGTTTGAAAAAATAGTCATAAATGGAAAGATCATAAATAAGTTTTCTAACAAAACTATTTTTATTTTAATTTTGTCCTTATAATTAAACAGTTATATCCAATTAAAAATACATTTTTAAATCTAGTACCGATAAGGCGCTGACGGGTCCCGAAAAACTACGACCTCGTGTGACGTCACAATGTTGCCCCTCAACCATACAGACATCTGATACGATTGTTTTAGTTTTGTTAACTTATTCAACAATCAAACCTAATTAGTTATCGTATCTGTTTCGTACAAATTTATACGAATACTCCAAAAACAACTCCCCAAAAAAAATGTTTTTAAATGTGGCACAAGATGTTAAACTTCGAAATCAATGGTTTCAATCATCGACGTAAATGTCATATCTATTGGTTATGTCTATGGTTTCAAGCAGCTCGACGTATTAATGCTACAACAACACCAAATTTTTACAACCCCTTGTCATCAAATATATACAAAATATTATTATTTATAACATTATATCAATTTTTTAAGTTGTTGGTATTTATTACCTGCTGAAACTCCACAATCATGACATTGAGTGTCTTGAATTTTTCTTGGTTTTTCATTAATAGTTAAGGTAACTGTATAAGCTTTACTCCGAAGTTTGTATTCTGGACATACACGTCATTTTACCGTGCAAATACAATTTTTGGGGTTAAGTTGGACATAACCTATAATATTGTCACCGTAACTTTCGCGTAACACCCTTCAAATAATTTAATTATATTTAACAGGAATATTTTGTTTCTAATTTACATTTACATTATTATTTTGTAAAAAATTTAAATTGGTACTTTAGCACCTTGAACTTCAGCTGAATTGAACCGAATATCATTTTTGAGAAAATATAAATAAACCATAAAAATATCCACACCAGTTAAATTATCAGAATTGACCATTAAGAACCCCTTGCCACGCATTATTGAATTAGTAAACAACTATATTTTTTTGCACTAAACTTCAATAATTTTGACAGTATATGCGCAGTCACGTACTTTTATTTATTTTTTTTTTAATTTTAATTAATTTAAAATTAATTGCACACAATATTAAAAGTTTAAAGTTTTTAGCATCGATTATGAATATTATTTATGGTAAAGTTATAAAATAAAGTAAAAAAATCGATAATCAAAAACCCAGTTATGGTAGAAAGTTTGAAGTGGTTGAAACAATTAAATTTTTAAAACCACCAGAAAAATAGATTACAAATATTTTCAATTTCCACTTTATCACAGGGTACGCTAAATTATTGCCTTTAAAAGTGCCCAACACGTCAAATTCCAATAAAAAGGGGAACGCAAGCTCCAGAAGCGATACTGTAACTTTTAAAAGGAATTTCGTTGGAAAAACAAGTTGTTTATTAGTTTTCCTTCGGCTAAAAATCTTCAATTACTGGTACAAATCTTCGGTTTGGCGGGCTTAGTTCAATTTATCTGGTTGTTTCTAATTCCGAACTTTCGAGAACGATTTCCTAAAGCTGTTCGAGAGCTTTTTTTCTTTAATCCTAATTTTTAAGTTCGTTGCATCGAATTTTCTGTCGAAAGCGAAGATTTTAATGAAGCTCTTCATTCTGATTGATACTTAAAACTAAAGGATAATATAAACGTGCCTGAAACTACTATTAGTTAAAGCTTTTTAAATTTAAATCGAATTGAAATGATAGCTTTTCGTTTATACAGTTCGTTGTTTAAGTAAGATTTGATAAATAAAATTCTACCCTTTTGTGAAAACTAAGAAATATTTTACTACCAAGAGAGATTAATCTGTATAAAAATAAAGGTGAAAGTTCGATGGCGTAAAGTCTAGACTGGTTATTGGATCAGATAAAAGCTCAATTAAATTCCAGTTTATAATACATTCTTTGCTAGGCAGTAAAAGATTTTCTGTTACTGCTGACACACGTAGTCTCGATTGGCTAAACCACATTTCTTTCGAGTTAAATCTACATACATTTGATTCAATAAGCCAAAAAAGAAATTCGCATCGACGATTTAATTATCTGTAAATTACTCACAGTAAGTGAAAACTTCGTGGACAATATATTACGTTTGCCTAATAGTTGATTTTACTTATCTGGATTATTGAAGTATACTTATTTAATTCATTCACACACGTCTTCTTAAACTTTTATCCCCATAGATTCTGAAATAGGTTTTTAGAAGTGTGGCGCTACACAGGTGCTTTGAATATCTATTAAATGATATAGCAATGTATTAATATCTACATAATATCAGTATAGAAATTAATGCCTAAATCTATTAATCGGTTTCGTTCAGAGTTTTGAAGTCAATCTAAATATTGTCTTCTTTCAATTTTCCATCTGATATAATGGTTATTAACATTACTATTTGTATCAATTGCACCTACACTTTAATTTTCGTTTTAACAGTGTACTTTCTAAGAAAATCAGAATACTATTATGGCTTCCTGATATACGAAAGATTTGCTATTTGAAAGACCTTAATATTTGGGAATAAAGTACTTATACCCTATCAACACAATATATTTCTTTACTAATGTTGATGGAACTCTAAATTTAACGGAAATATCAATCAACACGTAATCTCATAATATATCATAATATATATATATATATATATATATATATATATATATATATATATATATATATATATATATATATATATATATATGGATCCAGGTGTCCCATTAAGGATGGATCGCAGCCGTATCTTGAAAACTATTTATCCCACAGCTTTGGGGAAAAAAAATTGTACTAAAAATGATCATGAGAAATTCACCAAAAATATTTTTAAGCTTCTAAAACGACTGCAAGAGGGCGTGACGAGCTAAACATTTTTAAAAATCTTTTTTTTGTGTGTATTTTCAAGTGTTAACCGAGTAAGAAAAGTTCTCAGTTATAATTAGCAAACTGTCTCCTACAACTTTGTTTTATGACATTTTGTCGTAATTTCACGAATAGAGGGGGGGGGGGTGACTTTTACCTATTGAGATAAAAAGTCGTCTAATGTCCGTTTGCCTTAACCGATTTTCCTCAATTTGGATTCATTTAAAAGGCAATTGCTGGGACAATCAGATAATCTGGGAGATAAATTATTTAGTTTATAAATGAAACCGCGAGGTGGCGTTACATTCAACAATAGTTTTTTGAAGTTTTGTTCAGTTTTTTCAAATGGAATGGTACAGCTTTTACTACATGGCAAGAAAGGTAATTTAAAGAGGAATCGTCCAGTGAAAACCTGAAATCGATATCTCTGACATGTCAAGAGATATTTCGATTTTTCTGAAAAAAATCAGTATCGGGATATCAAAAAATCAGGACATTAGACGACTTTTTATTTCAATAGATAAAACTCCCCCCCACAGAAAAACACATTGAAAAAAACAGATTGAAATATCATTTAGCCATTTTTTTAATATATTTAAAACAAAAACTATACAATATTTACATAAGTAATGTCTGAATGATTGTGGCGTGTTCATATATTTTTTTCCTTTATTTGGGTTTTTTACATAATTGTTATATATATATATATATATATATATATATATATATATATATATATATATATATATATATATATATATATATTATTTTTTACATATTTTTTTACATATTTTTTTTACATAAGAACAGGTATTTTTGATATTTTTTGAATTTTAGATAGTGGAGAAAAACCCAAATAAAGTAAAGTAAAGTAAAGTAAAGTGTTTGGGTTAGAGGCGCATCAGCAACTAGGCTATTTAGCGACTGGACCTACAGCTTAACGTGGGTTCCGAACCACGGTCATCAGCTTCAGACAAACCCAGGCCAGCACCCCCCTCGGGCTATAAACCCTTGGTTATGTGCCTACCCATAAGTCTATCAGGAAACCTACCGACTGGCGAGTGACCAACGTAGAACACTTCTCAGAAGGCATCCGGCCTTACCCAGCCTTTAACTGGCGTGACTGAGGGGTAATTCGTAGTCGGATTTTACACTCTTGCCTAGAAACAATCACAAACATTTAGGAAAGATAAACGGACAGAAGAAAGAAAAATAACCATCCGAGCGCTGGAATCGAACCAGCTATCGCTCCAGCGCGGATTCGGCAAAGCAGGCGCTCTTACCGCCGCACCAACGCGACCGGCCCAAATAAAGGAAAAAAAAACAATATTTACATAGTTGAATTCAGAAAAAAATCTCATTCCAACGTTGCCAATACTCCTTTTCATAGTTGAAATTTTTTTGTGCGCATGCCTCAAGGCATGCGCATGCGCGTGCCTAACGTCACTTGCCCGTAAAAATTCATTTTATGAACCGAAATTTCCCAAAATTCTAAAACGTTCTTCAGTATTCAGCATGCATTTGATCTTTGATTTGCTTATTCCGGCCTGTGGTGATTCTATTGAAAACCATTCTTGGCTTTGGCGCTTCGTTTCCGGGTAGTATTCAAAAATACAAGACTCATTCCCAGTAATGACATATTTCACAAAGTAACAGTCATTTCCAAACTCAAGTTTCCCTCCTGTTATCCTTTTCATCCTGCAAAATTTTTGAATTGAGTTTTTTCATCTCCAATTCATTGATCTAATGAAATATAATAAAATAGAATAAATAAATCTAATGAACGAGTTTGTCATCAAATTTAATTCCTGCTCGATTATTCTGACCCTTAACCGACGATCAAAACCCACGTGATTGGAGATGCTATGCACTTTTTCATCGCTCCTTTCAGTTGAAGGCTTTCCCCTACAAGATTCGTCTTCAATTAAATCCTTCTGACAATTCCTGATACTACCTGAATATGTGGGCCTTTGATAAAACACATTTTCCGTAGGCCTGTTAAAGTTTTGAAATAGTTTCCGCCGCACCGACAGAAACAAAACTTGATAGCACACCATTGCTAGAAATTATTGTCATTCATTTTCAGAACGCACTAGTCAATCCCGGTACACGAAAAGAATTTCTACGGACCAACAAGTGACTCAAGAGAGCTCAAACTCTTACTGAAACCGCATCAGATGTCACCCTATCTCATCTCCAAGGGCAATACCAACACAGTTGCCAGATCGAATGCTATACAACCAGTGTCATTAATTTATTTGCGCACTACGTATCTTCACTAGAATTTATACGCTCAATAATTTGTTACATAAGTTTTCTTTGATAATGAAATGGGCCAAAGGAGTGATAAGAAGAAACTGATCATACGTAATCTAGAAATATGTCAGGGTTTTCCATTCTGAACAATTTCAGGAGCAATATTTTTTAAACGAAGCATCTAAATAAAAATCAAATTACGCTGAGAATTAAACCTTTCAAAATAAATACATTTTCTACATAACAAATATCCAATAAAGTAATCTATTTCCATTGCTTGTATTTCACGTTAAAATTAATATATTAACCCCTAATTGTTTTGAATAGCGTATGACGAAAGAAAAAAAGGTAAAGGTATTAAATTCTGTTTTTGAATATTGTGAAAGCCATACAGTGTAAAAAAAACGAAATAATATCCTACAGAAAATGTAGTTCAAACATAACCGATGAATGTTGAAGCACTGGCAGAAATATATGAAATTTTAATAAGAGCATAATTTTATCAACTATAAATAGTGAAACATATATACTGATACATAGTGAAACGGTTTAAAATTAATTTTACATAACAGGCTGGTTAAGGATGCATATCAATTATTTAACGAACAAAAGAAATAAAAATAAACTTAAGATTATTTTCTACTAAACACCATATCACTTTTTTTTATTTTTCTATTAGTTATGTTTGGGGTTATCAATAACTTTGGCCGAATGCTTAGCATGATATCTGAATCACATGCTAAAAAAAATTATTCCTAACGTCTAGTTGTTCCATTCGTAAATAAGGGTAGGTTCAGGCCGAGATAAAGCTCAACGCTACTAAAAACAACAAATAGATCTAAACAAACACTTGGCCAAATTAAAACCCGATAGGAATGAAATAAAACCCGATAGGAAAAATGTTGTCCCATCATAGCTCACTACGGCTTCAATATCGATTATCATTCCTTATTGAAACGTGTACGTTTCAACAAATAATTTGAAGATTTTGATAGCAGGCTGGCAATGGAAGGGTTTTCCATTTATATTCAAACCAGTCCTTCTTCCATGTCAAAATATTTTATATATTATGTATGTGATGGCATCAGAAAAACGTATTTGAGTCAAATGAAACAGCTACTAGCAACCGCTACAAACACCAATAGTACAAACTGAAAAATAAAATGATACAAAACAGTTGTTTATTCCATTTAAAGGAAAGGGTTTACGGTTAGAGGTGCATCAGAATCTTAGGCTATTTAGCAACTGGACCTACAGCTTAACGAGGGTTCCGAACTACGGTCATCAGCTACCAACAAACCCAGGCCAGCACCCCCTATGTGCCTACCCTTAAGTATATGAGGAAGCCTACCGACTGGCGAGTGATCAACGTAGAACACTTCTCAGAAGGCCTCCGGCCTTACCCAATCTTTAACTGGCGTGACTGAGGGGTAATTCGTTGTCGGATTTTACACTCTTGCATAGAAACAATCAGAGGCATTTAGGTGTGGATATGTGTGTCCGTGTGTGTGCATATGTGAGTATATATAAGTATGTGTGTAGGGTTGGAAGTAAGACGGACAGAAGAATTAAAGAAAAACACCCATCCGAGCGCTGGAATCGAACCAGCTACCTTTGGATTACCAGGCAGGCGATTAACCCACCAGACCACCCCGGCCGGCTGTTCCACTTAATAATACAAGATCCATCCATTCGAATGGTTCCTTTTAAAGTGTAGCACATATACCTTATGGTGCGAACTTAAAGCTTTTTTGGTACTTCAACTCGTACTTGGTGACTTCGTACTTGGTGACTCGTACTTGGTACTTCAACTACTTCAACTCGGGGAGCAGAATGTTTCAATAAAAGCGCACAATCTGGTTCTATTCTGGCTCCAGAACATTGACTTCATGTCATGACATGTTCACTCTTTTCAATTCATCATGGATAGTGTTCCTCCAATTCTGTGCGGGTCTTCCAAAACCTCTTTTACCCTGCGAATTCCAGTCCAATGCTATTTTAGCTATATAGTTGTTTTGTTTTTTGAGTGTGTGCCCAATCCAACCCCACTTACGAAGTGCTATCTCTTGTTAAATTATATTTTGGTTTGTGAAATGGAGCAAGTTTTCACTTCGAATTTTGTTCGGCGGAATATGCGAAGTATTTTTTGCAAACATTTATTTATGAACACTTGAGGTTTTTTTATTAATGTCTTCATTATTTTCTACATTTCACATCCGTAGAGTAAGACCACCTTAACATTGGTGATTAATTTTTGTTAATTTAGTTTTTTTTGTGTGTTGAGTATTGTGTTGATCTTTACACAGATGCTAGAGCTCCAAGAGCTTCTTGAGCTTTTCGTATTCTGTTTCTGACATCATGATCTGCACCTCTATTTTTATGAGAATGCTGCGCAAGTATGTAAAACTCTCCAAATTTTCTATGGGTGATCCGTTGAGGATGAAAGGGTTCAAATTTCTGGTGTTGATTTTCAGGGAGTTGATCTTTGTATCATTAATTTTCAGGTCTACTTTCTGGGCTTCCGTTGCAAGTTTTCTTAGTATATGGACCATATAGTTGTGTTGATGCATCATTAGGCACACGTTATCCGCGTATTCAATTTCCGTCAAGTTAAAATTTAGAGTCCACTGGATGCTGGATTGACCTTCATTGATAGTTATAAGAACATAATCGAGCAGAGTATTGAAGAGAAGATAATACAAGACACACCCCTGCTTACACTAGTAAAAATTCCAAATTTCTCGCTTCTATATCCACCACGGGCTACACAGCACTGAGCATTCGTATACATTTCCAGAATAAAACGTAATATTTTTTCGAGTATTCATTTTTGTATTAAAACTATCCTATGCCAGGGTGGTCGAATGCCCTCTTAAAATCGACGAATTTTATTCCATTCCACTTCATTCAGCTGACTGTTCCAGTATTATCCTAACAGTGTTTATATGATCGATACATGAATGTCCCTGTCTGAAGCTTGCGTGACCTGGAGGCATTTCTGCTTCTATATGTCCTACAAATCTTGTTAGGATAATTTGTGCTGCAACTTTAATGATTGTATTTAATAATGTTATACCACGCCAATTGTCACAAATGCGTATGTCTCCTTTTTTTGGTAATTTACATATAGCAATCATAGCAATTCGGAACACGAGTCAGGGTCTGCCTTGAGTAATTCTGTTGGTATATTATGCAGTACTGGGGCTTTGTTGTTTTTTAATCCTTTTATAGCTAGTTGAATTTTCCTTTTCAAAGGTGTATTACAGTTAATGGGTTGTTAATGTTAAGTTACCTGCAAGATTCTTGTTGCTCGGCCCCCGTTTTTCTTCATTTTGTTCGATTTATGGTGGTCCACCCAACATCTCTTGAAAATGCACCTTCCATCTACTGAGCTATTCTAGAACTATGGTCAGAACTTGCCCAAAGATTATTTTCACGGGTCATGCACCGCTACTTCTCTTACCTGAAAATTTCTTGGTTATTTGATAAAGTTTTCTGGTGTTACCGTTTGTTGCAGCGGTTTACTTCAATTTAATTTTATCCTCAGTCACTATAACGACATATTCTTGGTAGGTTCATAATTAATTATGGAGATATTCATAATTTAAATATCTTCATTCTTCTATTGTATTTTGCACGCACTTTTCAGCCACATCATTAGCATTTAATGATTTTGAATCTTCAAAGGCATCACACAAATTATCATTTTTTAATGCTTGTAGTCTGAAGTTCTGAAACTTTTTGTTTTTAATTCGAACATTGTGTTCAACACTGAAACAACAAGTTTAAAATAAATGAAACCACTCTCTATATATATTATCTGATGGAGCTTCCCCATTATAAGTTTTATACTTTATTATGTGTATCTAGAGCAGGGTTCTCTTAATAAAAAGTTATATATAAAAACATACCTTCTATTAATATTAAATAATTTTATATACCAGGTTGTCCGCGTGAAACAAACGTTTTCTAAAGAGTTATGGCTTCATGAGGCAAGACATTTTCAATAATTAAGTGCGGAAACTAATGTCAGTCTCGTTTACCTCCACTCTTTCAAACTTGCCTTCATCGATTTCTTTAATTTTAACACGAATAGCTGTTGTCAGTTCCTCAAATGTGCGAGATCTACCTTTATGCACGAGTGATTTAAGTATCCCCAAAGATAAAAATTACACATGGAACGTTTCGGTGATCGAGGAGGCCATGAGACATCACCAAAGTGATAAATTCATCGATTAGAGAATGCACAACATTCATAGGTGTGGCCATATGAGTAATAGTTGCACCTTTTTTTAATCACAGATGCTTCCTGTTGGGTCCCCGATTCTAACCCATTTGGTAGGAAATAGTTTTCAAACATGGTTACATTGTGACCCAATTAACTGTGGCTCTATCTTCTTCAAAAAAGACACTACACTGTTTTTTGTGTAGTGGTCTCGTTTCTGATGCAATTTACAGGGATTTTCTGAGGCCCAAAATTGGTAGTTTAATTTAAATAAACTGAACTTCACTGCTCATGATGACGTCAAATCTTCGTTTTCTTCAAATATGTCAAGCATTCTAAACCATTCACTCGAAGTGTACTTACCCATCTGATAATAATTTGAAGTTTTATTTTTATATATTTATTTTTATACATTTATAGTACATTTGTATCATGTAAATTATCTTAAATATCTTAAGCATTTAAGACCAAATGCCTTATAATCACAAATATATATGGCAATATAATCACAGCCTAACATTTCTATTATCAATATTGGTAATCTATTTAAAATCATTTAGTGTAAACGTGTTATAGTCTTACCAAACAAACTCCAAACAAAGTACCAATTTAAAATGAAACATTCTACAGTTTTCGTGTCATAACTCAATTTACATTTTTTTTTCGGAGGATGGAGCGGGGAGAGGGACAAAAAAACATGTTCCGTCAGGCAAGCATTTCTCTTCATTAAAACTACATTTTGTGTAAAATTAAATTTCCCGGAATATTCCTAATATGACTATGTAATTCTCGTAAATGTGCCGAACAATGGAGCACAAAAATACCCCGCAGCATTATTGAATTACCGCAAAAATGTACTCTTGCTTTATTTGTTGTTTGTTTCGCTGAACTGTTAGGCAAAAGCGAGGATTTTATTAATAGATTTTGTAATAGGGGAAACGAAGTTTTGGGAATAAGCTTTTAGTAGAGGATTAAAATTAATAACAATCAGTAGAAGTAACTAGTTTGTATTAAAAAGAGGAAAAGAAATGTATTAGTTTGGAAAAAAGTTTATTCATAACTTATTTATTAAAAAAAAAATTCCTAATTAATTATATATTGACCTATGAATGATTGGCATATTCTCTTTAACAATTACGTTTCCTTGGAAAAAATCCAAGGAACCTGTATACTTATTAAAAGATAATTATATCGATAAAAGTATCTTTCAACACTTTTCTCATCAAATGAATCATTCCCGCTTAGATAATCATCTAGATATCTACATCGACTTAAATTCTATATATATATATATATATATATATATATATATATATATATATATATATATATATATATATGGGAATATATGATAAATATAGATAGATAATGTGTAAGAAAAATATTTTTTTTATTAGAATCTTTGGAGTGAAACCCTAAACTCAAAGAGATTTACCACTAAACACCGAATCACTTGTTCAAAGCTCTCGATGCTCGTTTCGCTAACCATGTTAGCATCATCAGGAGATGATTTAATTTTAGAGGAGGAGGAGATTAAATCATCTCTTGACGATGATAACATGGTTAGCGAAACATGCGTCGAGATCTTTAAAAAAATTGATTCGGTGTTTAATAGTAAATCTCTTTGAGTTTAAGAAAAATAACTTTAACAAATTCAACCAACAATTTTTCACATAATTTGAAAGAAAAAAAAATTCGACAATCAAAGAACAATTATAAAAATTAATATTTTAAGTAAGTATGTATAAAATGATATTTAGCAATTAATACCGAATAAACTACAAATAAACTAATGAACATTCTTAAAACAATTTTTTAAAAATTAAGAATCGGCTAAACTTCAAAGTGGAACAATGGCAACGTCGCTTTGACTAATTGAGTTTATCCGCCCGACAAATGTTGTTGACAACAAAAATTATTTCAGTGTATGTATTCCATTTAAAACCAAAATTGTATTTTGTACGCGAATATCATGTCGCTTCATATTTACCAACCACATTAGAAATATACTATGACTTTTTCAAGATGTTCGGAAAAATAAGCTAGTATAGTCCAGACGTATGGCTTAGGCTCAAATAGTGGATATTTTAAACATTTAACTTAAAAACAATTAATCATGTATTTCTGAAGCGAATCCTTTAAAATGTGTTATTGTGTGAAAAACTTGTGCTAGTACTTTCAACTTTGACATTAAACAACATTAACGGGTAAGTTTTTTGTTTTTTTTTGTAAAACAAACAAACCAATTTAACCAATTTAATAAATGTTACATTTTATTGTCATATAATACCTTAAGAAGATAATGTCTGAATGATTGTGGCGTGTTCATATATTTTTTTCCTTTATTTGGTTTTTTCGCCACTATCTAAAACTCAAAAAATATCAAAAATACCTGTTCTTATTTAAAGAAAGAATCACTGGGTAAAAACAAAAAACCAAACGGAGACAAATTTCTCTGTGATTCTTTTTTGTAATAAATTTGCCTAACAAAATTTTAAAAATATAAAAATGTTATAAAAAAATTTACAAACTTTTAATGTTAACGTTTCGGAGGGTACTCTGCCCCCGTTTTCAAAATTAAACTAAAAAAAAATTATATTAATTTGTAATAGATAAAGTATAAAGTGAAAACTTTATATATCAAAAAAATATTATATTATAAAACTCGTTACTTTATATATTACAAATTAATATAATTTATTTTTTAGTTTAGTTTTGAAAACGGGGGGGGGGGTACCCTCCGAAAAGTTAACGTTAAAAGTTTGTAAAATTTTTTATAACATTTTTATATCTTTAAAATTTTGTTCGTTAGGCAAATGTATTACAAAAAAGAATCACTGTGAAATTTGTCTCCGTTTGGTTTTTTGTTTTTACCCAGTGATTCTTTCTTTAAATTAGAACAGGTATTTTTGATATTTTTTGAGTTTTAGATAGTAGCGAAAAACCCAAATAAAAGGAAAAAAATACCTTAAGAAGATAATGAAACAAAAAACTGATTTTTTCCTAACAACTGGCAAAGTTGCCAATTGTTAGAGAGATAAAATAATGTTTTCAGCGGACGTTATTACATTTTAGATGCGTGCTTTATTGCCCTAAGGAAACAAGATTTAATCTTAAAGAATTGAAGGGTGAAGAAACAGCAGAGCGATTTGCTGACACCATCAATAACAATCTAAGGCACATTCTATTTCTGACAACATTGAAGTTAATGAAAGATCGAACCTAACATATATGTTCGATCGTTAACATATAACATATGTTAAACTCATATGTGTCAAACTCTGTCAGAATATATTCTAGAATATATATGAATATGTCAGAATATATTCTAGAATATATATGAATATGTCAGAATATATTCTGAGAATAGAAAGGAGGAGAAAAGGAGAACCCTGGTTTGATGCTGCATTCGGCAGATATCAGAATTAGAAAATACCGGGCTTATTGTACAAAGCAACAATAGACAGACAGAGCTAGAGATGAAGACAGTTAGTAGAAGTAATAATTTAATTTAAAACAATTATTCATGTCTGTCTTATGTGTGACATGAATCGTTTATGTTATGGTGTGAAAACTTAGAGCTAGTAATTTCAACTTTGACATTAAACGACATTAATGGATAAGTTATCTGTTTTTCCGAAAAATAACAAACCAAATTTATTGTTAAACTTATAGAATAAATTGCTCTAAAATATTATATTTTATTTGTATATAATTTGAAATTGAAACGAAAAAAATAATGTTTTTAACGGAAACTGTTGAATTTTAGTTGCATGTTTTAATAAAGCTTTTTGTTAATAATAATATAAAGAATCGTTGGTGAAATTTACAAAAATTATTTTCTTACACCCTGTATATATATTATTCTTCTTTATGTGGCGCTCCACCCTGTTAGTGAGCCTTGACGACCTCCTTTATCCTTCAGCTCCAACCGGACCGATCTACAGCAGCTCTTCGCCAGGTTTTTATGAGCAATAGCTCTTCAGCATCTCTTCTTAAATTATCCTGTCATTGTATCTTCAGTCCAACTATTTTTCTGTTGCCCTCTATTAGTCCATCCATGACATTGTTTGACACCTCTCCCGCCTACCTGAGTCATATATTTGAGATAAACTGAACCAAATTGTTAAACAGAATTTACTTCTTTTCCCTCGAAGAGTGACTTAGAAAATATTTATATCATGTTGCAGATCGTATTAACCTAGTGTATTTAATGTTTGCTCGATGAGATAGCTACTAAAAAAAAATCCTGCCTATTTTAATGTCGTGATAACTACATGATTGATTCATATTTCTTGAAGTGAATGATGAGTTTATAGTATGACCCTCCTATACAGCTTGTTCCATCTTATCGGATTACACCAGCCTTCTGTAAGGATAGTCATTGACTCAGTTGTTTCAGTCGCTTTTCCTACGTCTCGCTCGAGCCCGACTGTTAACGTCTATAAGGCCAGAAACCGGTCTCGAGGGATGCTTACTGCTGTTATGGTGGCAACTGAAGGAACAGGTAGAGCAATCACCTCAAAAGCTTTTTGCTTGTTAATACACACACACGAATATATATATATATATATATATATATATATATATATATATATATATATATATATATATATATATATATATATATATATATATATATATGTAAGAACATAATTTCCATTTCAGTCATTTCAACCAAAAACCTAATGGTTCCACAGAAAAAAATTAACTACGTTGCCAACTGTTGGAAAAATTTCTGACCTATTCAGAATGGAAATGGTTGCATTTTGAATGCATGTTTTAAGCAAACTTTTTGTTTAAAAAAATGCAGCTTTACAGCTCGAGCTCTACAGAACAATTTGACCCATAGCTTGGTTTCATCTGGACACCCAACCAGTTCAAGACCGCAACCGGCATCACTTAATTTCAGTTAAATTTTCGGAAAATTGGGGTTAATTCAGTTTTAATAAGTAATCCTCTGAAACTTTTCTATTAAATCAATTATCTTTTTAATTGAATTTTTATCGTGAAATACGGAGATTAGAAGATTAAAAATGGTAATTACGGAACTTAATCTAATTTGTCATATATCCGGAAGCGAGTAATAAGAATTTAATGCAGCATAATTAATACCAAACGAGCATTAACGAAGATTAAGGTCCAGTGCAAAATTTTAATTGTAAAGCTTTACGATTCTAACGATCTTTTTAAAGGTAATGTTTTATGTTTTATAATTGGCGGCAGTGAAATTCATGTATTAGACATTCTTATTTGAATTAAAATTTTCACATAACAATAACTTTCTTAATCTACCTAAAAACTACTAAAATATTTGATGATCTCACTGATGACAAATCAGACGAATATGATAAACAAAATAGTCCCTTGAAATTGTAATCCACAAGTAGTTCACCATTATATTGAGATGATCCAGAAAGACCCAGGTTATAATATTCTATACAGAAGAAGTAACTAACACCAAACTGCTGAAAGTTTGATACTTCACATAGTATTCTAAGTTAACCTCCGGTAAGTTCCATGAAAGTTCTTCGCATATAGATAAACCCTGTCTTCCTAAAATATCGGATCTCCTCCTCTACTCGCTTACTAAAAACCTGGTAATATTCTAGATCAACTTCAAAAAACGTTTTCTTTCTAATTTAACATAGCAATGCCAATACTGTTCTCAATTTTGATAAAATTTTTGTAATTGATTTCCAATATGTGTAAGTACTCTCAGAAACTGTTCCGTTAAAACATTTATTGGTATGTTTCAAAATGTTGCAAAATGGTAGTCAAAAACAAAGATCAAAAATAAAAGTTATATATTAGGCGAGTGTATACCAGGTATGTAAATAGGAAACCGGAATTTTTGAATAGAAAATCTACGTTTACGGTATAAAAATGATAATAAATATTTTATTCGAAGTATTGCCCGTCGCTAGCTATACATTTTTCCCACCTGTCTGACATTTTGTGGATGCCACGTCAAAAAAACTGTTACTCTTTTAAGGCAAACCAGTCAACGAACGTTCTTCGTACATTTTCGTAAGAAGTCAAGCGCTGCTCAGCAAGTACACATCAAATCGATGCAAATAAGTGGTATTCGGACGGAGCCGCTGAGTATTCAGAAGTCTGGTGAGTAAACCGCATGCGAAAGTATTTCCCAACTAAATGTCTCAATCGTTTTCTTGACCAGTTTTGCTGGGTATGACGGTGCATTATCATGAAGCGAAATTATATTGTGTTGTCTTTTTTAATATTCTGATCGTTTTTCACGCAAAGCTTGATTCAAATCAATCATTTGTTGTCGGGAGCGTTCAGTATTAACGGTTTCGCCAGGTTTTAGCAGCTCATAATAGATCACACCCTTTCGAGCCCACCAAACACGGAGCATTGTCTTCCGTCCATAGCGATTTGGCCTTGCAGTCGATGTCGATGATTCGCCTGGAGTTGCCCATGATCTTTTATGCTTAGGATCATAAAATATATCCACTTTTCATCGCCAGTCATAATTCGATGAAGAAATTACTTTCTTTTGTACCTGGCGAGCAGCATTTCGAAAGTAGTTTTTCGGTTTTCCTATTGTCTTTCATTCAGTTCATGTGGAACCCATTTTCCCATCTTCTAAATATTTCCTATTACTTTCAAACGTATAAAGACGGCTTAGCATGTCACATTTAATTAATTCGCGAATTATTGTTGCATTTGAGCGTCATCGTCATTCAATAATGCTTGCAATTATCTGACTTTTTTGGTGGTTTTCCACGTTTCAAAATCAAACTCTTCAAAATCACCACTTTTTAATTTTTAAAACCACTCAAAACACTGTGATTTTCCAGCAGCATGGTCACCATAAGCTGCGACAAGCATTCGATACAATTCTGCACCAGTTTTCTTCAAATGGTAACATAAAATCAATGTTGTGCTCAAATTGTAGTTCAATGTTCAATGCTATTACAAACTATAATGAATGAATTAAATGTTATATGAAACTTGTATTGTTGTGAGTTGAAAATCTTTATCAGATGTCAACAAGGAAATGGCGCCAATAACACGGTTTGACAATAATTACAGATAATTACAGAAAAGAATCACTGAGAAATTTGTCTCCGTTTGGTTTTTTTGTTTTTTACCCATTTTCCCATCTTCTAAATATTTCCTATTACTTTCAAACGTATAAAGACTGCTTAGCATGTCACATTTAATTAATTCGCGAATTATTGTTGCATTTGAGCGTCATCGTCATTCAATAATGCTTGCAATTATCTGACTTTTTTGGTGGTTTTCCACGTTTCAAAATCAAACTCTTCAAAATCACCACTTTTTAATTTTTAAAACCACTCAAAACACTGTGATTTTCCAGCAGCATGGTCACCATAAGCTGCGACAAGCATTCGATACAATTCTGCACCAGTTTTCTTCAAATGGTAACATAAAATCAATGTTGTGCTCAAATTGTAGTTCAATGTTCAATGCTATTACAAACTATAATGAATGAATTAAATGTTATATGAAACTTGTATTGTTGTGAGTTGAAAATCTTTATCAGATGTCAACAAGGAAATGGCGCCAATAACACGGTTTGACAATAATTACAGATAATTACAGAAAAGAATCACTGAGAAATTTGTCTCCGTTTGGTTTTTTTGTTTTTTACCTAGGGATTCTTTATTTGCATAAGAACAGATATTTTTGATATTTTTTGAGTTTTAGATCGTGGCGAAAAACCAAAAAAAAGAAAAAATATATGAACACACCACAATAATTCATGCATTACTTAGATAACTATATTGACAGCTAGGACCATTAATGGGCAAATTCCGGCTTCATATTTACAGGCTTGGTAATAAATGCCTCTATACGCCTAGCATATGTTCGATATTAGACATATAGAAGTGCCATCGTAGATAGTGATCCCGGTTGTAGGCAAGTGAAAGGCCAGAATATCAAATGTCATAAAAAATTGGGAAATGCTTCTCGCCAGGTAGAAATGAAAGTTATTTCTTCATCGAATTGTGCTGGCGATGAAAGGTGGATATATTTTAAGAATCCTAAGCGTAAAAAATCTTGCAAGTGAATCATCGACATAGACTGCAAGATCAAATCGCTATGAACGGAAGACAATCCTCTGTGTTTGGTGGGATTAGAAGGGTGTGATCTGTTATGAGGTATTAAAGCTGCAAAACCATTAATACTGAACTCTACCAACAACAAATGATCGATTTGAATCAAGTTTTGTGTGAAAAATGACCAGAATATCAAAAAAGAAAACAAAGTGATTTTGCTTCGAGATAATGTACCATCATACACAGAAAAACTGGTGAAGGAAACGATTGAGGTTTATTGGTAATATTTGAGGCATTTAGTTGGGAAATACTTCCGCATGCGGCTTACTTACCAGACTTAGCTCCGTCCTATTACTACTTATTTGCATCGTTGGGACACTCACTTACTGAGCAACGCTTCACTTTTTACGAAAATGGCTCGATGGCTGGTTTGCTTCAAAAGAGCAACAATTTTTTTGACTTGGCATCCACAAATTGTCAGACAGGTGGCAAAAATGTATAACTAGCGATGGACAATACTTCGAATATATTTTTTGTCATTTTCAAAAAATAAACATGCATTTTCTTTCCGATTTCATATTTGCATACCTGGTACATGTAATCTAATAAAAACAAAATATGTAAAAAATGTGCACATTTGGTTACCATAAGATATACATTTTTACGATGAATTAACTGATGCATCGCATATTAAAAATTGTAGCGCAAATTAATGCCGTTTTAACGTTCATATCGACAATGAACAATGACCATTTTCCTATCGCTCAGGCACCACTAAAAAACTTGTGTAAATTTCATTGCTAGCGCAAATACAAGCAACCCTCAATTATAGTGCAAGGTAGATTTAGGATATTGGAATAACATCGAAAAATAAGAACTATAGGAATATTTGAATGACATTTTTATATATGGAATCATTTCTTTAGTGCGTCCGAACTTAAAAATCAAATAAAACAACAACCAAATTATATGCCTTGAAACTATAAAACAATTTGTTTTAGCGTATTACTGGATTGACTCGAATCCTCATTTCTTTCGTGATAACAATACACAATTTCAGGGAAAACTGAACGTGTGGGCAGGGATCTTCGGAAATCTCATAGTTAAACCTATTTTTTTTTAAATCGAAATTTAACTGAAAAGGTGTAATTGAACGTATTGCAGAATATTATTGAATCGCTAACTTTAGAGATTTTGGAGGAAAATCCTTATACATTTCGAGATCTGGAAGTGACTTTTCAACAGGATGGTGCTCCTCCACATTGTTATCGTGCAGTAAGAGTTTATCTGATTTAATATTATCCCAGTAGATGGATCTCCAGATCTAACGATCTTAGATTTCTTTTTATGGGGAATTTAATAGAGATAGCATATAAGTTTTGAAGCAGATAATTACGGAACAATGTAGGTTAATTTCTGTGGAAACACTTTTGAACGGGTAAGAGAAGAGTTTTATAAGAGGATGTTGTACACATTCTTAAAATACATCTGGTAGTACAATTTACTTTCATCGTTGTTAGTTTGGAATAAAACTTATTGTTAGATATTAATTATTTATTTATAAATTAAATTAGTATTTTATTTCTAAATGTAAGCTCAAAATAACTTCGAACGTAGACATCTTCAACTAACTGACATTCTGTGAGGTTTCTATAAGAAAAAAACTAATATTTATCTTTTACAGGGAGACCCTGTTTTAAAAGTTTGATGACATGCTAATATTAAATTTAAATGACTTTTTCAAAAATCAAATAACATGTCAAAATAAAAATAACGTTTGAATAGATATATAAAGCAGCTTTGAAATAAGGTATTACTAGCGCACGGTTGTCATTTAAAAATAATTATCAAAATGGCGCCACAATGCCATATAATTTATGTATGCCAACTTTCGTTGTTTTATGTTTTTCAGTTGATATGTTAAGGACGGGAGAGGGGGTATTGGACTGGCACTGTCTAGACTAGTTTGGGCAAATATAGAGGCTCATTATAATAAATTATGAAAAATAAATTTCAACTCTAGCCAAAATTACGGAAATTTATTTGTTACTTTCGTATATAAATCTATGGTTATATCTCTTTATTTGCATTTTAGCAATGAATAAACTCTCATCAGGAGTTAGCGAAAAGTGCGTCGAGCAGTTCAAAAAAAGTGATTTGGTGTTTAGTGGTAAATATCTTCAAGTTTGATGAATAAACTGATAATTAATTAAAAGCAGGTATATTTATCTCGCTTAAATGATAGTATCAACAATGAACAATCGCCATTTTACTACCGGCTAGTCATCATCAAGAAACATTGTTTGAATATTTCGCTGTTGGCGTAAATACAAACAGCTCTCGAATCTAATGGCACGTCTCCCAAAGCGTAATATTAAGCTCATGCGGTATTCTCATATTCCGCTTTATAACCAAGTATTACTGGAAACGTAAACTCGTAGTGTTGGAAGTGTAGAATAAAGTTGATTTAGGGTAGGACCGTTAATGAAATAACGTGTATTTTAAGATAAAATTAAGATAAATATTCTTTCAAAAAATATTTAATTAAAGAAATAATATCTATCAAATCTACTCCCACTCTTGATTATTTACTAATGGTCATGTTTATGTCATAATTCTTTAAAGGTAACCTCATTGCTGACCTCGTAAAAGTGCAGACATAAACTATATTAAAGTGTAATCATGGTAGAATGACAAAAACTCACTTTTTTTAAATGGCAACCATTCAATTTTTTACAGGTCAAGGCGAAAAAAATCACGTTTCAATTTCTTTAGTTACTTTTCCATATTTATGGTTGGGATAATCATTATTTTCTTATTGTTCTTCTTTTCTGTTAGTTCCGTCTCTTGATTTTTGCCCATGGCTTGATTGACTTATGCTCCTATATAATTTTATCACTCAATCTTTTACATGGTCGGCATACACTGGATAAAGATGACTTCTATCTATCGTCTGTCAGTCTACTTATGGGATTGTTCTACTCGATTTCTTTATTCAGTGTATACTCATTGATCTCTCCCATATTACAATTTTTTATTTTTAATTACGTAACTTACAATTCAATGAGTGTTTCCAATAATTCTTCTATTAATTCTCATCTCTGCCGTTTTCAACATTTATGCCTTATGTTTTTGTTAGGTGTTATTTCGGATGTATAAGTCATGCCAGATTACAATAAAAATACCGAACGAACAATAATCCGTGACTTGTGTCGGTTTTATACCTATTTATAAGTAATTAAAAAATAAAAAAACATAGACGTAGATGGCCTTCGCAATTATATTTAAGACGCATCGATATTGAGCCTTGAATTCATTTGATGGGCTCATAAGAAATGGATCGCTCTGAGGCTGTGTGGCGAATAGTTTTACCTTCTTTGCCCCCCGATACAACTCTCACATTATGGTAACTGCCTCGAGCGGTTTCGGCTTGCTTGATTCACGTTCGTGCGCATGTGAGAAAGCACCTTTATGGTGGCTTTAGAGATTGTTACATTCGTTTCCATTCTAATTAGATAATTTCTTCAAATTACATTGTTCAGAAATCCTACCCCTTTATTAACTTTCTATATTTGGTCTTGGGCTTGTTTTTCTTAATTTTCGTAATTGGTTAACGTGATACTTAAATATTCTACTTCCATAATTTGCTCTATACTTATGCCATAAAGTTCTAGCTTATAAAGGTTGTTTGATAATATTTAAAGTGTCGTTAATACTAAACCTCTGTGCTATTGTGTTGAACCTGTGAGTTAATATGTACACGTCCTCTTCATTTTGAATTCTTAGCATTACATCGTCTGCGTAGCAGAGTATTTTGATTTCTTTGTATTCCATTCTGTATTATTTTCTTTTGTTGATATTTCTTATAACTTCGTCCATTATGAAATTTATTAATAAACGGTTTAAAGAATCTCTCTGTATAATATTTCTTCCTATGTTTATTTTCTGTGAGTCATTCATTCATTATAACATCTATTCTGTTGTTTCTATAAATGTCTTCAACTGTTTTAATGAAATCTATAGGGATTAGTCTATTATAGAAAAGGTGAATTACTTCTTTAAGTCATACTTTATCGAATGCTTTTTACAGACCGACCTACCATAGAAATACTGTGTTCTTGTACTTAACTGCTTTTTCAGTAATTTGTCACATCACTAAAATTATGTCTAGGTAGGATCTTCAACTTCGAAAGCCCTGTTGTTCGTCCCTTTATTCGTTCGTCCCTACACCTTTAGTTAAGTTATAGTTCTGGTTATCAGATTCATCATATTATTTTCTTCCTCTATAGTTCGGTTTTGTCTTGGACCCTTTTTGAACAACATTATTAGTATATTTATCTTCCTTTCCTCCGATATTTTAATGTATTTTTGAATCTTATTAATGTGTTCCACAATATTATAATTTGGTTATATACATTATATGTATATATATATATATATATATATATATATATATATATATATATATATATATATATATATATATTTAGAAAGATCATTTATCTTAATTTTCTTCATCAATTACATCAAACTGTATAAAATTGTTATTAAAGTTGCAGCTAAAATACACGTTGTTTCATTAACAGTCCTACCCTAAATCAACTTTATTCTACCCTTGCAACTACACAGTGCGAGTTTACGTTTCCAGTAATACTCGGTTATAAAGCGGAATATGAGAATACCACATTAGCTTAATATTACGATTTGGGAGACGTGGCATTAGATTCGAGGGCTGTTTGTATTTACGCCAACAGCGAAATATGCACACAATGTTTCTTGATGATGACTAGGCGGTAGTAAAATGGCCATTGTTCATTGTTGATACCATCATTTAAGCGACATAAATATACGTGCTGTTCTGCTTTAAATTAATTATCAGTTTATTCATTGCTAAAATGCAAATAAAGATATATAACCCCAGATTTATATACGAAACTAACAAATAAGTTTCCGAAATTTTGGCTATAGTTGAATTTTATTTTTCATAATAATAAACTATTCTATACAACTTCGTTATACAACTTTCGTTGTTTTATATTTTTCAGTTTTTATGTTATGGGGGGCAGGGGGATTGGACGGACGCTGTATAGAATGTACGCTGTATAGACTCATAATGACTTATACAACAGAAATAACACTTAACAAAAACATAAGGCACAAATGTTGTAAACGGCAGAGATGAGAATTAATAGAAGAATTATTGGAAACACTGATTGAATTGTAAGTGACGTAATTAAAAATAATACAATGTAATATGAGAGAGACCAATGAATATACACTGAATAAAAAAAGTGAATAGAACAATCCCATAACTAGCCTGACAGGATAGATAGAAGTCATCTTTATCCAGAAATGTATGCCGACCATGTAAAAGATGGAGTGATAAAATTTTATAGAAGCATAAGTCAATCAAGCCACTGGCAAAAATCAAGGCACGGGACTAACAGAAAGGAAGAACAATAAGAAAATAATGATTATCCCAATCATAAATATGGAAAAGTAACGAACGAAATTGAAACGTGATTTTTTTCGCCTTGTCCTGTAAACAATTGAATGGTTGCCATTTAAAAAAAGTGACTTTTTGCCATTCTACGATGATTACATTTTAATATAGTTTATGTCTGTACTTTTTCGAGGTCAGCAATGAGGTTATCTTTAAAGAATTATGACATAAACATGACCATTAGTAAATAATCAAGAGTGAGAGTATATTTAATGGATATTATTTCTTTAACCCGTACCATCATACATCATACGTTATTTTATGTAAAAATAAAAACGAGTTCAATTAAATATTTTTAGAAAGATCATTTATCTTAATTTTCTTTATGAATTACGTCAAACTGTATAAGATTGTTATTAAAGTTGTAGCTAAAGTACACGTTATTTCATTAACAATCCTACCCTAAATCAACTTTATTCTACACTGCAACTACACACTAAGAGTTTACGTTTCCAATAACACTCGGTTATAAAGAGGGATATGAGAATACCACATGAGCTTAATATTACGATTTGGGAGATATGGTATCAGATTCGAGGGCTGTTTGTATTTACGCCAACAGCGAAATATACGCACAATGTTTCTTGATCATGACTAGGCAGTAGTAAAATGGCCATTGTATCGGCTCTTTTGCTTTTAATTAATTATCCGTTTATTCCTTCTAAAATGCAAATAAAGAGATATAACCATAGATTTATATACGAATCTAACAAATAAGTTTCGGAAATTTTGGCTAGAGTTGAAATTTAGGTTTAATAATTTATTAAAATAAGCTACTATATTAGCCCAAACTATTCTATACAGTGCCGGTCCAATAGAACCCTCCCTCCCCTCCTTAATATATCAACTGAAAAACATAAAATAACGAAAGTTGGCATACATAAATTATAAGGCATTGTGGCGCCATTTTCATAATTATTTTTAAATGGCAACAGTGCGCTAGTAATAACTCATTTTAAAGCTGCTTCAAATATCTATTCAAACGTTATTTTTATTTTGACATGTCATTTGATATTTGAAAAAATCAATTAAATTTAATATTAGCATGTCATCAAACATTTAAAACGGTCTCCCTGTAAAAGATAAATATTAGTTTTTTCTTATAAGATTCTCACAGAAAGTCAGTCAGTTGTAGATGTGTATGTTCGAAGTAATATTGAGCTTATATTTAGAAATAAAATACTAATTTAATGGAAAACAATAAGTTTTATTCCAAACTAACAACAATGAAAGTAAATTGTACTACAAGATGTATTTTAAGAATGTTCTGAAAATATTAATATAAACACTCAAAATTCCTCCTTCTTGCTAACAGTACAACATCCTCTTATAAAACTCTTCTCTTACCCGTTCAAATGTTTCCACAGAAATTAACCTGCATTGAAGCATTATCTGCTTCAAAACATCTATGTTATCGGGTTGCGTAGCGCATACCCTAGATTTTAAATACCCCATAAAAAAAAATCTAAGATCGTTAAATCTGGAGATCGAGCAGGCCACTCTATTATACCCTGCGTTCAATCCATCTATTGGGATTATATTAATTCAGATAAACTCTTACTGCACAATAACAATGTGGAGGAGAATCATCCTGTTGAAAAGTCACTTCCAGATCTCGAAATTTATAAGGATTTTCCTCCAGTCTCTAAAGTTAGAAAATAATTCAGTAATATTCTGAAATAGGTTCAATTACACCTCTCCAGTTAAATTTCAATTAAAAAAAAATAAGTTCAACTATCAGATATCCGAAGATCCCTGCACACACGTTGACTTCTCCCGGATATTGTGCATTGTTCTCAAGAAAGAAATGAGGATTCGAGTCACTTCGGTGGGACATTAAAACAAACTGTTGTTGAATATTCAGGTTCTTGGACTATTTTTCCCGATATTACTTCACAAAATTCAAGTCCGCGATGGGGATCATTTTATGTGAGCTGGTGAGTCATTTGTAATTTGTAGAGGTAACATTTTGATTTTTTTAACTCTTTACATAGTTTTTGCAAATACTCCACAAACAACTATAGTTTGAGATGTAGATTGTGTAGGATTCATGACTGTTTCAACAACAATATCTGCCTGAAACTTCTGCATTAGCTGCAAGTACGCTCTTGGTGAGGATGGTCAGCATATCTCGCATTGAAGATTATTTCATTGCATTATGCATTCATAAATTTTTTCCAACCTCGCCAATAATGAGAATCGCATTAACTTTTTCCTCTAAAGTACGTGCCATTTTACTGGAACGTGGGAAAACTATAGCAAATTTCTAAATGTAAATTCAAAATAAATTACACACAAAAATGGCGAGTTTTTGTGAAATCAGAAAAAAACAAATATGTATCTTTTACAGGGAGACCCTGTTTAAAAAGTTTTATATCATTTGATAAAATCAAATGACAAATGTCAAAATTTAAACAACGTTAGCTTTGACATTAAGCATTACTAGCTCACTGTTGCCATTTAAACACATTTTTCAGAATAACCACAACGCCATCTTTGACAATCATGCTACCTATTAATAAAAACATTTTTTTACGCTTTAATTTATGTATGCCCACTTTCGTTGTTTTATAACTCAAAAATTAAGGGGGCGACTTTAGACGGGCACTCTATAAGTAGTAAATAAAAGAGGGCATCAAAATAGATATTAATTCGTAGAACAATTTGGCGGCAAGACCTAGAGCTTAACATGGATTCCAAACCAGGATCTTTGACTATCCACTAACACCAACCAACACTCCCATGGATTAGTTATCAACTTTCTATTGTGATTATTTTTTTAGTCTCTCGAAAAGCCTGATTGGCAAGTTATCATTGTAGAAGGTTTCTCCTTACTCAGAGCATCAATAAGAATTGTCAGATTAATTTTGTTTCTAAATAGTTTTTAAAATGAATATCAGAATTTTGAAACGTAATAGTTAGAAATGTAAATGCCACTCACAGATTGAAAGATAGAAGATTCAACAGCGCATAAACTTGGAAGTTGGAAGGCAATCTCCACTTTCAGAAAAACGTATTTTTTTAACAAAAATTACTTCTGGCTTATTGGGTTTGCGAACAAACATAACTGTAGGATTTGAACCACTTTAAATCCAAAAGTGATTAAGTAGTTATCTCATCATCATGATCATGTCAGCATATTTGGTACGGTTATTGGGCTAAAGGGGTTGTAGAACCTTATTTTTTTAAATACAATTATGGAAGTCGTGTAACTGTTAACGGTGAGCGCTACAGAAATATACTAAAAGAATATATTTCACCTGAACTGATAACGTGGATATAAATAATGCCTTTTTCAACCAGATGGTGCGACGGGTCATATATCTCAGAAGAAAATCAAGACTGATTGCAAGAAAAGTTGGATGTATTATCTCGTGAACTAGTAATGTCAACTGATCATCAAGAACATTCGATCTCACGCCTTTAGCATATATTTTGTATGGCTATACTAAATATTTGGTTCACAGAAATAAGCCCCAGATAATTATTGCCCTTAAAAGAAACATTTACACGATATATCTAAATAATCGAAAATTAGGTCTCCAGAATGTATTCCACCACAATTCACCTTTTGTTAAATTATTTTATAACTTGATTTGAATAACATCTAAATAGTTCATTTCAAATTGAAAATTTATTTTTATTTAGTTAATATTATTTATTATATTAGTTTAAATAGACTAATATATTAGTTTTAATATATAAACTAATATATTAGTTTTAATATATTAGTCTAAAAGAAATAATTAAATTATTTCTTTTAAACGGGAGTAATTTATTCTTTTTTCAGCTATCGACAAAGAAAACCTTTGTGTTAAAAGACATTTTGTTTCTGTTGAAAGAAAAATTATCTCGGCCCTTTAAGTACCCAAACGAGCGAGGCAAAATAAAATTATTTATTTAGTTAGATGTTCCTTCATTAATTAAATATAACATATTTTAGGCCTTTTTGTTGTTAAAAAAGTACATTTTGTCTGAGCAGAAATGGTTTTAATTTACTGTATAAATTTTAAGCTTCTAAAATGACCGCAAGAGGGCGTGACGAGCTAAACATTTTTAAAAATAATTTTTTTGTGTATTTTCAAGTATTAACCGAGTAAGAAAAATTCTCAGTTACAATTAGCAAACTGTCTCCTACAACTTTGTTTTATGACATTTTGTCGTAATTTCACGAATAGAGGGGTGGGGGGGAGTTTTACCTATTGAGATAAAAAGTCGTCTAATGTCCATTTGCCTTAACCGATTTTCCTCAATTTGGGTTCATTTAAAAGGCAATTGCTGG
The DNA here is from genome assembly GCA_031761425.1 of Cosmopolites sordidus. Classification (NCBI taxonomy): domain Eukaryota; kingdom Metazoa; phylum Arthropoda; class Insecta; order Coleoptera; family Curculionidae; genus Cosmopolites; species Cosmopolites sordidus. The sequence goes on from JARFXV010002005.1 coordinate 139,766, forward strand.
GACAATCAGATAATCTGGGAGATAAATTATTTAGTTTATAAATGAAACCGCGAGGTGGCGTTACATTCAACAATAGCTTTTTTGAAGTTTTGTTCAGTTTTTTCAAATGGAATGGTACAGCTTTTATTACACGGTTAGAAAGGTAATTTAAAGAGGAATTATGCAGTGAAAACCCGAAATCGATATCTCTGACAAGTCAAGAGATATTTCGAGTTTTCTGAAAAAATCAGTTAGTTTTAATTTTTACCGTAATATTAAGTTAAAAATTGGTCTTAATATGGTACAGCTTCTATTCCATGGCTAGAAAGGTAATTTAAAGAGGAATCATTCAGTGAAAACCCGAAATCGATATCTCTGACATGTCAAGAGATATTTCGATTTTTCGTAAAGTGTGAAGGAAGGCAAACATTAGATTAATATTTTTTTAACTTAATGCAGGTAGTAGTGAAATAATAGCTGATTTTTTTCAGAAATATATATAAATAAATATATATATATATATGTAAATATATATAATAAATATATATATATATAAATATATATATATATATATATATATATATATATATATATATATATATATATATATATATATATATATATATATATATATATATATACATATATATATATATATATATATATATATATATATATATATATATATATATATATATATATATATATATATATATATATATATATATATATGTATATATATATATATATATATATATATATATATATATATATATATATATATATATATATATATAACTGATTAAGTCTGTACCAACTCAAGATTGGAGAAACTTGTTTCCACCTACGTTTAGTAGGAGAAATAGAAAACAATGACAGTTGTCATCGCGACGTAATAATTCGTACACAACATTCAACTTACACTTTGTAAATTGTGTAATGGAATATTCGAACATGAATATCGCGCAAACGCCGTGGGATATCGATATTGACCAAGGGTACCTTTTTTACTTGGGAATTTTACTCTTCTGTATTTTGAAGACAAAATATTTCCAGCTAACCTTGGACCTTGGACTCTTCAGTCGAAGCGGACAACACTTGAAAATGCCAAATGAGATTTTGGTGAATGGTGAATGATTTAGAAACATTATCTACCATCCGTGAATATATATATATATATATATATATATATATATATATATATATATATATATATATATATATATATATATATATTTTCTTTGGATTGCGTCCAATGAGACAACAGTAGTCTGGAGTTATACACTCCCGACCGTTGGGTTCGATAATCTCATGTAAAACGCACAGCAAGCTGCGTCACCGCCAAAATCAACATTCGTTAGTTGCTTGACTGGGAGGAAACCCCACCCATCCCTCACATTGAAGGACACATGTTTCGTCCGTTGATGGTTAGACTCATCAGGGTACTGAAATATGCTCTCTCGTCAAGTCTAACTATTCTTGACAAGAGAGCATATGTCGTGTCCTCCAATGTGAGGGATGGGTGGGGCTTCCTCCCAGTAAAGCAACTAACCACTGTTCATTTTGGCGGAGACGCTGGTTGTTGTGCGTTCCACATGAGATTGTGGAACTCAACGGTCAGGGATGTATAACTCCTGACTACTGTTGTCTCATAGGACGCAATCCAAACAAATAAAAAAACTGCAATTATAAGGCATCCGACGAGAAGTTGGCGAAAGTGTGGTTTGTTTGATTGTGGAGAGAGACTCCCATTAGAATTATTCTTCTCATTTTTTCCATTCTGGACGACGTTTCGCCGAAATATCATTTGGCATTTTCAACTTTGCTCTCTTAGTAGATCATCAACAGCATCATCTCGACGGGATGATGCCCTTCACTTACCAGCGATATAGAAAATGTTTCTCAAAATCCCGAAAAATGATGCAAAAGAAGAAACCAAACAACTCGGAAGATCCAAACACCACACAACGTGCCGAGAGGTGGAACCAAGAAAACAAATCGCTCAATGAGAAATCCACACGATATACTCTGCGCGCCCGAGGCGATACATCTGCGACAATGGGATATTCAACCCTCAGTTTGAAGTTTTGCACATATTTTTATACACATAAAAACCCTTAGGTTTTTGATTCTTGTACAAAATATTTTTCTTTGAAATAATAAAAAATCGTTGGTTAAATTTACGAAAGTTATTTTTCCTTACACAATGTATATTGGAGTACAAAATTTAAATATCATTAAATTTGATCTTAAAAAGTAATAATAATAAACGGGTCCATCACATAGTCTACCTATCTCTAAGTCTGTGTGGCATGGAAGTCTAAAATATTGAAAAAAGTATTCTCATCTTTTCCCTTGTTTTCATTATCTTGTTTAAATATTTCTATAGTTCTTTTTGACTTCTGGCTAATACAACTACGTCATCTCCGTAGGATAAACGTTAATAAATCATGAAACGTTAATCAAACAGTGTTATGTTTGCATTTTTATTTATTTTCCGCTGTCTTGAGATTTCTTGCAGTGCTACCCTACCTAACTGATAATGGGTCGCTTTATCTTATTCCTTTTTTACGTAAAACTATAATGTTGTTCTACTTATTTTTAATGTTCTTCTTGTATTATTCAGGATCCTTTTTACCAGTTCTATAAGTTTTAGAGAAACGTTTTCTAATATATTGATTAGACTTACTATATTTAAGGTGTCGGAAATCAGGTATTCCGTATTCATAACTATTTAGGGGTATTTGCTTGAACATAAAAGCTTGATCGGTGGTTGATGTACCTTTCATAAAACCTCTTTGATATTCTATTATATTTTCGGCGTGCAGTTTTGTTCTTTTTTAAGTATAGTAGGCATATCTAATATATTATCTTATAACTTATATATATTCCATTCATTATAGAGATTAAACTTAATGATAAAATTAACTTCTTAGACCTAAAGATAACGAAAATATCTAATAAATAACAATTTGATATTTACGGAAAACTGACTACAATGGACACGCTTATACACTTTAGTTCTAAACAATCTTGGAAAGTCAAACTAGCTCCTTTTCATAGTCTAACACATAGGTTAGTTAGTTTTCCACTAAACAAAGATAAATTTAATAAAAAGCTCTACCATTAAACAGATAGCCAAAAAAACAACGGCGACAAAGAAACTAAACAAAAGAAAGTTGAATTTACAAGAATTCTATAACATTAAAAGGCAAAAAGGCAAATAGTTTCAATGTATTAATTACACTTCTAAACTGAGTAATACAGTGTGTAAAGGATTAAATAAACTAGGTTGTAAGACTATTTATGTAAATAAAATTAATGTAGGTAGAATGTTAGTTAATAATAATAATAAAACGAATACTTTAGATAAATCGGGTGTATATAAAATTAATTCTAAGGATTGTGAAGCGGTATATATCGGTCAAAGTAGTAGAAGTTTAGGTTGTAAAATAAAAGAACACAAAAAGATATAAAAGATAATAAATCTATAAAGCATCAGAATATCTACACATTGTATTAAAAACAATAATTTTATAGTTATAAACAATATTAAATCATTACACTCAGAAAAGAAAAATAAAAAAATAGAGCTACTAGAAATATTGGAAATAAAAAATCCTTAAGAAATAATCATATTTATATATAAAATAAATTATATATAAATAGTCATATATTATATATCAACGAAAGACTAGCTAAAGTTCCAAAACACCCCGGTAATAGATAAGATCATATTTTTATCCGGTTTTTACCAGCCGATATTTAGGATAATTAGACTAGACGTTAAAAAACAAGAAATATAAAAGAAATAATTTTACCTGTTTACTTAGAAACACTGTATTTGACCATTAGTATTAGTTCAAGCTACTCTTGAGAAAACCCTAACAAGGCGAAACATATGTAGAACAAAATCTATAATAAACCTTGAAACATTAATAAGTCACAAATGTGTCATTTAAAACCCTAGTATTTTCAAAATGTTTCACAAGGAACCAACTACGGAGTCCATAAATATTACTTATACCATATATTACATCAAACAGAGCAATAACAAATCGCCTATCTTATTTCTTTTTTTTTACTAAGTGTAATATTATGGATTTTCTCTTCGATTCGATTCTTACAAAATTATTACTATATATCTATATATATATATATATATATATATATATATATATATATATATATATATATATATATATATATATATATATATATATATATATATATATATATATATATATATATTTATATATCATAATTATAATAATTAATATTATAAACAATTAATCTGAATATAATAGAAAAGATTGTACTCAGTACAGCACTTGTTATATTCCATTCAAGCATAAAAATAATATTTACAATGTTTCTCCTCATGACAATGCCAGACCCCATACTTTACTAACTACCCGATGGAAATTACAAAAAGTCTGGGACGATTTAACTGACACCTCGAATTTCAAATTGATTCAAATATGAATACTATGAATATGCAACATTATCTTCCATGTATGTTTTTGTTTAATTAATTACAATTTCCATCATCTATCGACAAGTGTATTCACCCAGTCTATTCGCAAGTTTAGGTTGTTAGCTGGATATGGTCAAAGTTTAATAACGATTGATTTTTAAATGTTTTATAAAGGACATGCATTTTAGAATAATCCCCAAAACAAAGAACGATGATAGGCATAGCATTGGTGTGATAAAAAAACAATTTAGGAAACACATCATTTACTATTTTTACAATAAATTGGCGGTTTGTTGCTAATTATATAATTTTTAAACCATTAAGAATAGCTACCCAATATTCGAACCAAATATAAATATTTTGTTCAATTTAGAACGCAAAGCAATTTTTTTTTTAACACACAGTACTTTTATTGAATACATTACAATTATATGCAAAACAAAGTTCAATAAATATGTTTAATACGACTCTTTGTCTAAATGTTCACTTTATTATTACTGTTTGAAGCGTTTCGCTAGCAGTGTAGCTTCTTCAGAAAGTAATATTTTCGACACAAGAACATTAGTAAAAAAAATATTAATTGAAAATTATGTTAATCCAGTTATCAGCATGGAAATAATAAATTTATTAATTATTAGTATGTCTCAAAGTCATTTTTCATTTAACAACATCTTTTAAATAGTAATGAGGATCTGTTAACACAAGTCGACATGATTTTTCTAACATTGATGAGAATACTCCTTTGTGCGTTTCATTTAGGCAGTTATTAAAACATCTTTTCACAGAAATGGCCTAGCACGTCCCATTTTCAAGTACCTGCTTCTCCTTTATATCATGAAATAATTGAAACTATTTGTATCTGACTTCCAATGGACAATACCTGACTGGACAATGTAGGAATTACTACAAGACCGTAGAGGGCGTATTTTTAAGGGCAGTTTTATTGTTTTCTATAGTTTAGTTTGTTTATGTTTCTTTTACAGTACAGTCAAGTGTTTATGTCGATTTTATGTAAAATGGCAAGGTGTTGTCATCGATTTTTCAAAAATCCGGCGGATAAGTTACAAGTTAGATCTATATCCGAGGAAGTCAGAAAAGAATATCTTTTATATTTTAAGTGTGAAATTGAAGATCAAGATAAAAGTTGGGCTCCCCATGTTTGCTGTGTGTTGGCTGTGTTTGCTATCTATGTTGGGCAACTACTACTCGTTTTTAAAAAGAGATGATGATACAGGCACAAGAGAAAAAAACGAAAGTTTTTGTCGCTGTATGACATCTCATGTAATATATTTTTATTCACATAATCCTCAGTAATGTCTTTGCGTGTTTATATTAAATAAATATTAGATTGTAAAAATATGTCATCTCCTTTCTTTCCCACCACCGACCCCCTATAACAAAAAGAATTGTACGTGTTACAATAATTAGTTTATCACTTTTGAATTTAGGACTACAAAATATTTCATATACATTTATTTTTATCAATGTTATCTCAAAAAACTTTAAATTTGTTGACCTGTGTAATTAGCAACCCATTAAATCCCCTACTCGCGGAAATATTTAGGGACAACATTGAAGTGATAACACACCACAACCGACCAGATAAACAATTTGTATATATTGGTTTAGATATCTGGAAGACGTCTTAGCATGCTTTGTCGGTACCAACAGTCAATTAATAAATATCGAATTAACGTTGAATTGAAAGAAAACAACTGTTTAAATTTTCGGGATTTAACAATTTCACCAATCTCAAGAAAATATATTTCAAAATATTTCGCAAACTCTCTCAAGCAGATACAGAAATGCATACAAAATTATTATACCCATAACAAGATAAATTAGCATCTTTATACATAGACTGACTAATATTAATTTATCAGTTGAAGATTTTAATAAGGATCTAAATACCATCTAACAAATTATGCTAAACAATGACTATTCGAACAAAATAATAAATAACCACAAAAGAATGAAAAGTCATTTAAATCAATAACATATTTTGGTAAACCGTCGGAAATGATTAAACAATTCTTATATAAAAACAAAGTAAAACCTTGTAAACAAATAATTATTTAGGAAAATTTATCAAAAATTTCAAAGTAACAACAAACAAAAAAGATAAGTCATAATGAATATTTATGTCACATTAAGAAACACATGATTAATTGTTTTATTAATATTAAATTAAATCAAATTAAGTTTAATTAAGACTCCCAGTGTTTTAACCAGTTTTAGAATTTATCAAAAATTTCAAAGCAACAACAAACAAAAAAGATAAGTCATAATGAATATTGTGGGTCATGTTCGAAAACGTATACAGGACAAACAGGCAGGTGTTTCAAGAAGGGAATTAAAGAACATGAAAGAAGTTTTTTCAACCCAAAATACAATTCTAATGATGCCTCATATCGGTTAAACGAAATTCATCGTTTTAACAACGATTTTAAAATACTACGTGTGCAAAACAAAAGCAAAAATTAAACCATCTGAAGAGTTTAGAAATGAACCGTCTCAAAGATGCGAAAACACTTCTGAATAAGAAAATAAACCTGAATACATCACCTTTATTGAATTTGTAGTGACTGAAATAGCATCTGTGTGGATTTCTTAAAATATATATATTTTATTGTAGAAACTTTTTATATTTATACCCAGTTTAACGTTGAAAATATTTATTTGTAAAAAAGCTAGAATGCTAACGAAACACGCCCAAACAGTAATAATGTGAAAGTGTGACAAAAACAGTCTTTTATTAAATATTTATAACGAATTTCCATCAAATATCTATAAATATTGGTAAGAACATTCTTAATTTTAATCAGTTAAACCTACCGAGATCACATGTATATATGAGTACCAACCACAAAGGTGCAACATCACCTAATACATTTGCCTCTCCGACCGACTATATCCTTTGTATTTACCCATGTCATCGGCAATTTCATCCCCCATTGGTTGCAAACCGCTTTCTCGAACATTAACTGAAATATCTGCATCGTAATGTTTGTTGCTGCTGCCATTAAATTTGCCAACTTTCTTGATGGTCAGTATATCTTAGAAAACAAAACCGGTGATGTATACTAAGTAAACTTCTCACCGAGGCTTATAATCTAAATTAAAAATGTATCATAGTTAAAGCATAGTTTGTTATTCTTATTTAAATTCTAATTATTTTAAACATCCTTATTTTATAATTTTAATACTACTTCCACTATTTGTAACTTCCACTGATTGATTGATGAGCCAAAAAAAAACAGCTATTTAGTGAGTGTAGCGATGGAAAACATTTTCAAACTAGCCTTATTGATTTGTATATTAACGGTAAACTTGCTTATAGATGGTGTGAAATAATGATTTTTTTATTACTTTTGTCTATTTATTCAAAGATTATTCATATAATTTTGAACGTAAAATTTGGTAACGTCGTCATTATTAGGAAAAGTTAGTTTTTTGTTTCATTGTCCTCTCAAGGTATTATTTGAAAACTAATAGTATTAAACTTTAATGTTAAAGTTGAAATTACTAGCACTAATTACCCCTAATAACACCCTAACACGTATTAACATTTTATGTCACATTAAGAAACACATGATTAATTGTTTTATTAATATTAAATTAAATCAAATGAAATTTAAGGAAGACTCGCAGTGTTTTAACCAGTTTTCGCCGAGCACAAGTATGTAATGATGAAACCATTTTCATCTAAGGTCATAAAACGCAGATAAAATACATCTAAACATTTTTGAGAAGTGTCAATTCAAATATTTCTTTCGTTAAAAAATGCAGCACCCTTCAAACTGAAAGCTATTTTATACCCAAGACATCAGAGAAAATAATGAAAAAAATGTAAGTACACGTGATCTATCAAGAAATTTTTATCAGCGGGCTCGCGTACCTTCAATCGGTGATCATTAAAAAAAATAAATATAGAAATAGGAAATAGTTGAAAAAGTCCTAACTGTCTAATGTTCAACTCCAGCAAAGATACGTTCTTTTTAATACAAGCTTCTCCATAAATACGAAACATATCGTGATATTCGCATACATAATACATTTTTTGTTCTAATGGAACTTAGATGAATGGAAATGATAGAAAATTAACTAGAATAATAAAAAATATATGCACTGATACATTGAAATAATTTTTGTCACCATTTTGAACTATCATTATTTTTCCTGAAGACGTCGCTGCATCGTTCTCAGCTGATGTAGGGCGTGATTTCTAATTTAAAAGAATGTTATAACAATGTGTATTAGTTTATTTGTAATTTACTCATTAAATTATAATCAATTAATATTTGCCAAATATGCTTTTACACATTTAAATGCTTTTGTTTTCGATCTTTGTTGTAAGAACACTGCACTTCACAGCAATGCTGGAACCCAGATACTGGAATCACCTTCAACTGATCAGTTACGGTTATGTCTCAAAATGGTATCCCTTGAGGAAAATTTTCAGATGTTCTGTCTTACACTAATAACCTCTTTTCGAAGTATTTCAAGAAATTGTCGTTAAAAAAGCTGGTTAACCGTTTAGCTTTGAGGCCCAAATTCCTTATAGATAATATCCTGTCTATCAAAGAAGCAAATTAGCATACTTTTGATCTTTGATTTGCTCATTCTAGCTTTTTTTGATCGTTGTGAGGTTGGAGTGAACTTGTTTTGGCTTTAGCGCTTCGTTTCGAGCTACCAGAAATAAAACGTTCCAGAAAATGCTGGTAATTTTCAATCCGCCCCAAAAAGTCAAGACATGCTTTCCTCGTGTTGTTCTTTTGATCTTGCGAAAATTTTCTCCGAACCATTTTCGCGCAGATTTTCTTCTTTTACAATTAATTGGTCGAAATCTTATAAACGGTTCAGTGTACTCAAATTCAACTCTTCCCCAATCATTTTGACCATTAACCGATTCTATCGACATTTTCATCACTTTTTGAGGGCCTTCCTGTACCAAATTCATCTTTAATCGAGTGTCGTCCTAAGAATACCTTCAACCATGTGAAAACCTGGGTCCTTGACAAAACATTGTTTCCATAGGCCTGTTGAAGTATCGCAAAAGTTTCCATCGCACTGTGCCCAAGTTTGAAACAAAACCTGATAACATATGATCGCTCCAATTGTAGTCACTCGTTATCAGAACGCATAAAATAGAATTCACGAAAATAATTGCTATCGAGAACCAGGTGAAACTGTTACTGAAGATGCATCAGATGTTGGTCTTGCTTCCCCCAAAGGGTGAGCCAACAATGTAGCCAGATAAATGCTACGCATCCAGATTCATGACTTTATCGACACACCTCGTATTTTAATTTTAACTTTTCGAATTTTCGATGTAATTTTATTATTCTTCTTTCAAATTTAAAACTTTTTTACTTAGAGTGCATAGCTTTTACCAACTTAAACCATTTATCTCAATTGAACAACTATTCCTTTGTAAAAATGTTCTCGTTTACTGTCTCCCATCCGGCTAAATTCAAGTAGATCTGCGTGCTAGTCGAATTGCTATTGAAACGGCCCAGAAACGAACATAACTATCACGTTATTCTAAAATAAGGCGGAACTGTCTAAAGCAGAGAGAAAATCGTTGGGCAAAGTGCCGAAATTAGACAAGTCGAAAACCGTAGCAAAATTTAATTGAATGCATTTTATGTCGAATGAAAATTAAGTGCCTATATTTTATTAAATTAGGTCGGCTAATTTGTTAGATAGAAAAATATATTTCAATTTTATAACAGAAATAGAGTAAATGCGAAATTTAAATTTCATGGTTTGTTATTTCTTACTGAAAAAATATATGCGTCGCCAAGTAAAGATGATTTCAGTAGTGATTTCTTCGTAGGTATTTCAAAATGTGTTCGACCATTGATAACCTGTTTTGAATCAACTCTTCGTTCATTTAAACCACTGTTGTTTCTAATGGTTGATCGTAACTTTCATTTAGTACAATTATATCGTATAAAAGCATGCCCTCCTTATCACATCAAACACAGAACAATAATAGACTTCTATCTATCTACTCCCCTGACGCCCCTCGGATATGGACTTCACCACGATGCTTCCGTTCCTCTCTGTGCGTAGTCACCACCATCCCGCATGGCGTTTCATATTATGAGCCCTTCTTATTAACGGTTTTTCTCTCTCTCTGCTACTTTCCCGTATCACCAGTATATGACGATTATCTTACACCATTTTTTTCCCACTTGTCTTACATTATACCCTTTGATTTTTAATTTTAATCTTGCAGAATCCTCTCGCATATTTTCCAAGTTGGTGTTCTCTCATATCCAGTCTTTTCATTTTATTTAAGAATATTATCTATGTTGGCCTTTGTGAGCCTCCATACCTGAGAGCACTATCTAAGTACAAGAAGAACGCGCTGGGTTAAAACCACTGTATTCAGATATTGTAAATATTTCTTATTTAAAAAAAAAAGTTAGTTTTTCAAAATCTACCCATACTAAATAAAATCTTCTTTAATATTCTTGTGTTTCTTTCTGCGACAACCATAAACTCTGAATATTGCTTTCTAACACCATGAATACCTCCGTTTAGAATTATCAAATAGGTCACCTTTTTATCAGTAATTGCGATGTACATACTACAAAAAAAACTTGTTTTTTTCCGCTTACCAGCAACAAAATTATAACAGAGGAATGATTCAATATTGTACTTTAACACAAGTAGAGGCCATTTTTTGTTCATTGAATAATACTTACAGTGCAACATTCGTAAATCCTTTCGTTCTTTATCTTCCACAAACTACTTATATATAATTGAAACCACTCTCTACATATTCTCTCTGACTGGCTCACCATAAGCTTGAGAGATTATTCAATAAATTTCAGTATTTCTTACGTTAATATAATAGAGAAGCTCATAATATTTTCGATTTTCTAAAAAAATTAATGTATTAAATGTATGTAAATAAATAATTAAATGTATTATTAGAAAGGCTCTCGATTTTTTCAAAAAAGATTCCATTTTTCTTTTTCAGTTTCACTTGACTTTTTTATTTTTTTGAGCAGCTTAAAGTTCTTCTACCCTCAGACGACTTTTTTTGCTATCCTTTCATTATGTTGATCCCATTCCATTTTCCCTCATTTAATCCATTGGTTAACACTTTCTCTTTTACTATGCACTTTTTTCTCTATCTCTTAGTGTTTTGTTTATTGCTATTACTAATATTTTAGTTTCCGCCGATTCCAACATTATCTATGTTACGATATGTCTAGACTAGATCAGCTTTTCCGTAAAACATGCGTTTCAACGTCCCTTTCAACTTACTACGTGCCTTTAACTAGTGCATGCATTCTAGTGCAGAGTAAGAGGTATGCCCTCTTCCTGTCTACATGTTTACGTCAGTTTCATTCGATATTTAGAGTTCAGTAAAGACGGTTTTTTATAAACGTTAAAAATATTTAATTTTGTAAGAACCTGCTGTTAACTGTATAATTTTACTTTCATAAATACATCTGAGATTGCTATGTTAGCCGGTATGAGTGCTGCTGTGCTGATGTTGACAAGAGTATGGAAAAGAAAGGAAAAACACAGAAAAAATCTGTATGGACAAAGGAATATTTAGAAGAATTACTATAATTTACTACAAGCAAATATATATCAAAAAAATATTCCTTACACACTGAATTTACAATTTCATTACTTTCAAAATTAGATATTTATTTGTTGTTCTTAAATATATTATTCAATATATTTACTAATATTATTTACTTTTTCAAAAACTTGAAGATTATATCAAGAAGTTGAAAACGAGAGTGCAAAAAACCCAACATCGGTGGGTGTATGTGCCCTAGCTCTACGTCTCTTCGTGCGTCATGACTTTTTTGTGCGTTCTTGCATGCCTCTCGTTTAACAACGCATGCATCTAACCTTTCAATAGATGCATGCGTCTTGACGACCAAAAGTTGAACATGTCTAGAAACATCTTTACACTTGTATCGAGCCTTGTTTTAGATGTTGACATTATTCCTGACCAAATTATACTTTTCTATATTCTTACATTCGTTTTTAAGAGATAAATTTATTTGTGAATATAATATCATTAAGAAATTCTGCTATTCTATTTTTTTGGTTTACCTGATGTTTTATCTTTTTTTTTAGTATCCTTCCGTTACCTGATGTCTTATTGGCTAAGTAATCGATCTGCATTATTTGCTATATTGGTACGTCTATAATTAATAACTTATACCTAGTTGGTTCTTTCACTAATACTATTATTTTTTCAGTGGAGATTGTTATACGAGGGTGAATCAAACCGTAATTGTTTTATACATATTTATTATCTATAAAATAATACAAAAAAACTATTAATCATTTTTTCGACATAGTCTCCTCCACGCTCTACACTTTTTCCCCAGCGCTTTGGAAGCTTGTGAATCCCTTGTTCGTAGAAACTTTGAGTTTGGGTCATCAATAAATTGCGTCCTCAGCATCTTGATGGTTGTCCAATCATATCCCTCCAAATGCATCTTTCGCGAATGCAATTAAAAAATAATCACAGGCTGACAAATCTGGGCTGTATTGAGAGTATGCAAGGGTTTCCCGATGTATATTATCCAGTTTTTCCTTCGATGAAACCGCCTGGCGTTTTCATGAAGAAGAAGGACGTCTCTGATGGGGTCTCTGTCTTTTGCTCCTGTAAGCAGATTTTGTTGCATCCAATAGCTGGTAGTAATAGGCAGCATTAACCCTACGCCGATAATGTAGAAAATCAATCAGCAAGACTTTCTTTTAGTCGAAAAAAACAGTCGCGGGAACCTTACCGACTGAGAGACGGGTTTTGACCTTTACAGGGAAGATTTCGTCTTTCTTTCGCCATTTTTTATTCTGGAGTGTAATAATGCACCCACGTGTCATCGCATGTCACGATACGCTTTAAAATAGTCTCTCCTTCCCGCCGAAATCGATTCAGAAATCTCTTATTGATTTACAATAGGATGTTTTTTAATCTTCGATCAACCACTTCAGAACCCATCGGGTACTGATTTTATTAAAACCAAGATGATTTCTGATGATTGTTTGCGCACTTCCCAAGCAAAAATACCTACCTTTAACAGGATTTCATGAATAGTGAACCTCCGATCACCTTCGATAAGGTCTTGAACTGCACCAATGTTGCCAGCAGTGACACTTGACCTGAGACGTCGATTATGACTTACATTTATCACACTACCTCATCCACTCTTAAACTTCTTGCCCCAACCAAACACTTGGGTCTTAAACAAGGTATCATCCCCGATACTGAACCTTCAACTGAGTTAATATTTCTGATGGTTTAACGCCTTCCTTGGTTAAAAAGTTTATAATAACCCGTTGAACAACGGAGGATGGAACCTGTTACTCACTCATGGCTGTACTGATAAAAGAACTGAGTGAAATAGCTTACCGAGCGTGTTTCCTACTCCTAATACATTGAACTGCAACGACCTACCTTGATGACTACCGCTCATGACCTACCGCTCATGATTGGTTGAGGAAAGTAATTGTAAAATTTCGGTTTATATTTGATTCATCCTCGTATTATATTGCATTACCTCATTAGTTACTTTGTTTATACTATCTACTAAATAGAAAAAGGTTCAAATATCTATGTTTTATTCTCAATTCATAATAAATTGGTTCTATCTTGTTGGTTAATATTGTAATTATCTTATTATCTTTATATATGTTGTGGATAGATTTGATCAGTTCTAGTAAAAAGAACGACGTCTTCTATTTTTACTTTTTCTATTCTCTTTCTATTTTTACGCTTTCAAATCAGCGTAGGTAAGCTGAGATGTATTCTAGAAAGTTTGCTTTCACTTGCCTTACAAGGAATACCGCGTCATTGCATGATCGACCAGTTATAAATATTTGCTGCTCTTCCTCTAATTGCAATTTCTTTCATTCATCTTTGTTATCACTTTCAGTATGGAATTTATTAGATTAATTCCTTGAAAATTATTTGGACATAATTTTTTTTACACCAATATCTGTTCTTGAACTGGATGGTTACGACGTTTTCTATGTTTTCCAATATCTGGTGAATAAGGCGGCTACTGAAAGACAGCTTTGAATTTTACTGCCAAAATACATTAATTGAAATGGCTGTGCGGCAAGGTGCATTGTAGTAATGCGTAACCCAGGTATTCTTGATGCTCCATCTCATACCAATGATCCTTTTTCAAAGTTTTTAAAAAATTTCTCGATAAAAGCGTTGGTTTACCGTTTGATATTGAGGTATCAACAAAATAAAATCAGCATGTTTTTGATCTTTAATTTGCTCATTAAGGCTTCTTTTGGTCGTAATAAGGTTGAAGTGTCCCATTCATAGCTCTGGCGTTTCGTTACCGGATCGTATTAAAAAAATCCAAAACTCGTTACCAGTAATACATTCATAACACGTTCTTGAAAATGAAATCCACCCCAAAAAGTCAAGACATATTTCCTTCCTATTCTCCTTTTAATCCTGCGAAGGGTTTTTTGAAACCATTCATGCGCAGATTTTCTTATCATACCCAATTCATTGATCAAAATCAAATGAACGGTTATGTGAGTCAAATTTAACTCTTCCTTGATCATTTTGACCTGTAACCGATGATCAGAATGTACAATATTCCAGATTATGTGGATATTTTCATTACTTTTTGCAGTTGAAGACATTTCACTGGGAGATTCATCTTCAACCGACTCTCTTACCATGCCTTAAACCACCTCGGATCTTGGGGCCTCCGTCGAACTGTGCCCAAGTCTCAAATAAAACTTGGTGCACCTTTTCTCAAAATGCTTGCCACTCATTTTCAGTGACTTTGAAATTTTTCAATGTTTGCCACCAAGTGACTTTCGGATGACCAAGACGCATCAGACCACCTTTACAAAGGGAAAGCCAAATGTTTTGCTTGATCGAACGCTGCTCAACCGGTTAGAGATTACGGTTGAAGGAGGTAAAGGCTCAAACGGGTTGAAGCAAGACAGGAAGCAGAATGAAATATGTCAAGCATAAAAATCCAATCATAATTAACTGAATAAAAATTATTAAATTATTAAATTAAAACTAATAAAAAGAACAGCAATACATTTAAGACCATATAGTGTCAATGATAATGATTAAAACAATTCGTATTTGTTTCAGAATATATACAAGATATTATCTGACATATTTCGGCCTTGCGACCATTCTCAAAGATAGTTAGGTATAAACAAACTTCTTCAATCGTGCAATCAATCGAAACCATATAGTATATGTAATACATGCAGTATGAAAGGTAATTGTCGTTTAACAACATTTTTCAAATTTTAATATGAATTTTTATATTTCAAAATTGTACGAATTTTACCTATTATATTTATAATTTAATAAACACACATTTAATTGATAAGCTTTTTAATAGGTGAGGATCAATATTTAACCACTAATTGCTTGCTAGAATACATTTTCAAATGAACTTCAATGACATAAAATAAATAAATATATATATATATATATATATATATATATATATATATATATATATATATATATATATATATATATATATATATATATATATATATCATCATCATCATCATTAGCCTGTATCGATCCACTGCAGGATGAAGGCCTCTTCAGCATGCTTCCGACTTTCACGGTCCTGGGCTTTCCTCTGCCACTCGGGTCCAATATACTTAACGATGCCATCAATCCATCGTGCTTTCGGTCTTCTTCGCGGACGTTTGCGATCAAGCGGTATCCACTCCAGGATTGCCTTGGTCCGCTATATGGCCTGCCCATCTCCATTTCAATTGCTTTACTCTTTCAGTGATGTCACAGACTTTTGTTTGTTCCCTAATCCATGCGCAGGACTTTCTGTCTCGTCTTGTAATGCCAAGCATATATCTTTCCATTCCCCTCTGGGCCACTCGAAGTTTTTGAATTGATTGCGATGTGAGTATCCAGGTTTCACTTCCGTATGTCATAACGGGTAGAACGCACTGATCGAAGACTTTTCTTTTCAGGCAAAGTGGGAGTCTGCTCTTAAACACTATGTTGAGCCTACCAAATGCCTGCCAGCCACATTTAGCACGCCGTTCCACCTCCCGGGTAGCATTCCCCTCCATTGAAATCCTCTGCCCAAGATATACAAAGCTGTCCACAATCTCTAAATCCCTTCCTAAAACTGAAATTCTTCTATCCTGAGCGAAGTTATTGAACATAACCTGACTCTTTTTCAGGTTTATTTTCAAGCCAAATGGTTTGCCAGCCCTTTGCAGTTCTTGTATGCGTCTTTGCAACTCCTCTGGGTCTTGTGAAATGAGAATAATATCATCTGCAAATCTAAGATGGTTTCAGTTTGCACCATTGATCTTTACACCATCCTGTTCCCACTCCAGTTTACGGAATACTTCTTCAAGGCCAGCCGAGAAAAGAATAGGCGATATTGCGTCGCCCTGCCGTACACCTCGTTCTATATTAATTCCCACTTCAAGATCATCAAGGTGAATTGTGGCTGTAGCTCCATCATATATCGATTCTAATAGGTTTACATAGACTCTCTCTACACCTTGACTAAGAAGGGAATCAAATGCTTTTTCGTAGTCGATAAAAGCCAAGCACAGTGGCATGGTGTATTCGTTGTGCCTTTCCATGACCTGCTGTACAACCAGGATGTGATCCATTGTACTGAACCCACTTTTGAATCCTGCTTGTTCTCTTGGTTGTGCGTCATTCAGTTTTTTTAATATTCTTTTAGCAATTATCTTAGTAAAAACTTTGTACATTACTGATAGGAGGCTTATTGGATGGTAGTTCTTTAAATGTTCCTGTGCTCCTTTTTTATGTAAAAGGATCACTTCTGCATTTTTCCATTAGTCAGGTACTTTTTGTTCTTTGAGGCATTTTGAGTATAATTTTGCCAGTGTTTTATGTAACGACCGACCACCAGCTTTTAGCATTTCGACAGTTACACTGTCTTTTCCTGGAGCCTTGCCATTTTTCATCGATTCTATAGCATTTGTTACTTCCTTCACTAGGATATCTGGCATTTGTTCTTCCGTGGGTATTGTTGTCTTTGATTGGTTCTGATCTTCATATAACTGGGAATAAAATTTTCTGACAATCTCTAACATTTGGATACGCGCCCTGCACACTGTGCCATCCTCATGCTTTAACGCATATATTTGCGTTCTTTTGTTTCTCAGTTTCTGTTTAGCTTTGTTAATTCCTTTGTTTTCTTCCCGGGTTTTTGGCACTAGCAGCATATTGAATCGGCGCGTGTCCTCTCTGATACGTTTTCTTATAGTTTTGCAGAGCACAGTGTACTCGACCCTGCCAAAAGGACTACTTGCATTTCTCATTGCTCGCCGTTTCTTCATTAAATCAATGGTCTCACTGGAGATTTTTGTTTGTTTGAGACATTTTTCTTCTGGTGCTATTGAAGCAGCCGTTTGAAGTACATTGTTGCGATTTCTTCATATTGAACTGATATTTCCACTTCCTCAGGCTCTTGTAACGCAGCAAACCGGTTTGACAAAGCAATCTCAAAATCGCTTCCTCTCTCCAGCAGTTTTCCAGAATCCACCTTGCCCTTCTTTGATCTTACCATTCTTTCGCACTCTTTTCGACAGTCAATCCGAACCCTTGCTCGTACCATTCGGTGGTCACTTCCAACATTAAAAGTGTTAAGGACAGTACAATTGGTAAATATTGTTTTATCGTTGGTCATGATGTAGTCAGTTTCGCTTGTGAGTCCAGATGAACTTTTCCAAGTCCATTTTCTGCTGATATTTTTCTTATAGAATGAATTCATAATATATAGTTCTTGTCCTTCAGCAAGATCAACCAATCTGTCACCTCTATTGTCTCGCTCACCAGTTCCATATGGACCAGTTGCATTTTCGCCTGGTCTTGTTGTTCCAATTCTGGCATTAAAATCACCCATCAGAATTTTGTACCTACATTTCTCCTTGTATAAAAGCTGGGCCACATCATCATAAAATTCCTCAATTTCCTCATGCCTATGGCTTATAGTTAGTTCATAAGCTTGAACGATTTGAAGCCTAAACTTTTTATTGAGCTGAATGACGCATTGGGCTAGTCGGTTGGATGTACTTTCAAATTTTACCACACTGTCCTTCAGCCTTCAATTGATGAGGAATCCAATTCCGCCACATCGGCCATTTTTCGTACCTCGAGTGTAGAGTACGTGTCCAGTTGCTTCCAGTTTGATTAACTCTTCACCCTTTCTTCGTGTTTCACAGAGCCCAATAATATCCCAATGTATGTTGTCAAGTTCGATTAACAGTTCTTGCAATCGGGTCTCTGTTTTCTTTGTCCGTATATTTAACGTAGCAATGTCAAAAGTCCAATGGCAGCCTGATCTAACCCGGTGATCCTTAGCAGGTAGGTGATCCTGCCGTAGGTAGTTGGCCCTTGGCCTCCGGGGAATGAGGGCCGTGTTTGAGGTTGTACTGTCATATTTCAATATATTGAAATACTATGTTGAAGGTATGGACCGTAATCTGCCACGCTAGTCCAATGTGGGTTGGCAGATTTTGGATACGAGTTTGCCAAGAGATTTGCCAATAAGAATCTCAGACCGTTGAAACATAACTACGGAAACACTAATTGAAATTTAACTGTCACTCATAGACTGCTGTGTTCAGTATATGTTATTGTGTCAATTTACCATGAAAGAAACAGGACTCAACAGCGCGCGGAAATCGGAAGTAAGATGACGGGGGGCAAAAATAACTTCGGCGAAAAAAATAATCTTTTTCGATGGAGCGCACTTCTGGCTTAGTGTGGAGTCACTCCCACTACTTGCGTCCTTTGTCGGTTGAGTTTTAAAGAAGGGATCCACTCCAGGAAGTATTTTTATCAGCACGTAACACGATGTTTACAATTGTCGAAAATTAGTTTCGTTCGCGATTTATTGATTTTGTTTGGTCAGAAATTTATTTGAAAATGGGGGATTACGACAATGCTCAGCCTGGTCCTTCGGGAATATAAAGGCCTAGAAAACTGCCAATTAGGAATCCTAATTGCCTATCAGACGATAAATTGTTCAGATTTCTGTATGAATCTAAGGATGAAGACTATTGTGACACGCTCTGGAGAAGACACTATTTATTGTAAGTTTTTATAGTGTTTAATAATTTAGTAATAGTTTAATAGTTTTTGTAGTGTTTAATTATTTTTTGTAATTTAATAATTTAGATGTATTTTAGTGGATTCATCTGAGGATAAAGCGCAGTTTGACCTACATGATAAAAATATTACCGAACGAGAAGTAGAACTTCATGACTTGAAAATCTGGCAGGAACATAGCGATGGTATGACCAACATTTAATTTACAAAATAAAATAAACTGTTGGTCGCCCTGCCAGAAAATGGAGAACCTTTATTACGAATTACGATTATTTTCGAATGCTTTTGATGATGATTTTTTGAATCAAATTGTGACAGAAACTAATCGCTATGCGGCAGAGACATTTTTTTTTCAATGATAAATTGGTGCGATCCAGATCCAGAATTTCACTATGGGAATAACTTACTATGCCAGAATTATTTTGATTTATTGAAGTTACTCCTCATATCGGTACAATAAAGATGAATCGAATCCAGGATTATTGGAAAAAACACAAGCTCTTCAAACTCACATGCTTTTCACAATACATGAGTCGGGATCGTAATTGAATTTTTATGCGATACCTGCATTTTTCAAAAAATTCGTCTTTTTATAATAAGACTAGTTTTATTATCCTGGAAAAGACATCCCTGAACGAATCGATGATTTTGTGGAAAACGCGTCTTGTTTTTAGGTAATGTATAAAGAACAAGAGCCATAAGTATGGTATTAAATTATACATGCTGACGGAACCAGATGGTGTAGACTGCGATTTCTTATTTATACTGGTCAGCTTGATATAATCGGTGGTAAAGGATACGCACAAAAAGTTGTGGTAGAGTTATTGCGGGGAAAATTATCTCACAGGCATTCTGATAATTTTTACAATTCTTTTGAGTTGGCCACAAATTTACGAAACCAGAAAACTGATTGTACCGGTACATTACGTCCTGATGGAAAGAGAGCTGCAAATGATGTTGTCAAAGGAAAACTAATTAAAGGTAAATTTTCTTAGTTAATTTTAAATATTTATTCTTGAACATATATTTTCCTTTTTTTGAACAGTGTAAAGCAACATATGATCTTCTAACTAACAAGTGGAAAGATAAAAGAGAAGTAACGTAAATTTCGACAGAATTCAAAAATGATATGATTATGACTCCAAATAGAAGAGGACATGAAAAAGAAAAACCATTGCCACTAGTAAAATATAATCAGTTTACGGGTGGCGTTGATAGACAGGATCAGCTAATGTCAAATTATCCTGCTCAGTGTAGAACTGTACCCTGGTACAAGAAAATTGGTATACACGTATTTCATCTTTTTCTGCAAAATTTACAAATACTTTATAACAAACATAGTGGAAAAAAATTGCATTATATGACTTTCACTTGATAGTCTTGGAGAAATTTATACCGGAGAAAAGAGACGAACCCAGTGAACGTGAGAGACGGAAATACCGGAACGAAAAGGGAAAAACACTGTCGTATATGCGCACAAAAGAAAATAAGAAAGGACACAATTTATCATTGCACAGTCTGTACTGATAAACTAGGCTTATGTTTTAGGGGATATCACCAAAAATACTAATTATTTTTGAAAACATTTGACAAATTTTTGTCTTTTTTTTTTTAGATTTATTTTTCAATATTTTTTAGGTAAAAAAAAATAAATTCGTTTAGCTTAGTTGTTTGTTAGAATTACGGTTTATATTTTTATGAAAAATAATTATTACCGTTTGGTTTTGTTATTTTATATTTATTGGAGATAAATTTATTTGTATTTGTTTTGATACATTTTTTATATTTTGTTTTGCCCAAAAAATATTATAAATAAAAAGTTGGTCACGAACATCATTTATTCCTAGCATAATAAGATAATATGCAAATAAATGATTGGATGCCCCCCGCATATTGTTAGTATTTTATCGAAATGTGCGTAGGACGCACATGCGCGCTTCCAAAAAGCAAATAAAAAACACCAATACTACTTAAAACGAATCAAACAATTATATACTTTGTTATCGATCACTTTTAACAATAAATATAAAATTGTTTTATTCAATTTAAAAAATTAACTATTACAAAGTAACGGAAAAATCAATCAATAATCACCCATACTACGTATTAGAACCATTAACCTTAACAAAAAAGAATATAAACTAATTACTATCTTAATTATATATTCGGCACAGGACTAAATGGCTTGTTTTTGAGAACGCTGCGAAAGTGTTAAAGATTTTGTGATGAGCAAACATAACTGCAGAATTTGGGCCGATCAAAATCAGTGATTTTGGGCCGATCAAAATCAGTGATTTTGGGCCGATCAAAGTGATTCAGGAATTACCTCTTCGTTCTCAGGAAGTCACTGTTTAGTGCGGGTTATATACTGAAGTATTTATAAGACTTTTTATGATACATAGAAGTAGGCTATATATAACAGAACATCTATAGACTGCACTGATAAATGTAGATATAAACAATGTTTTCTTTCAACAAGATGGTGCGACTTGTCACACATCTTGCCAGACAATCGCTTTATTACAAGAAAAGTTTCCTAGATGCGTTATTTTGTGAAATGATAATGTCAACTGACCACCAAGATCATGCGATATCACGCTCTTGGATTATATTTATTTGGCCAAAAATGTATTATGTCAAATCTCTGGTTTTTCAGAATAAAACGCCGAATATTTCTTAATCTTAAACGAAACATTCAAGCCACCATTGAAAATATACCACGTGATATGCGTGAAAGAGTAAAGTTTTTGAAAATATAATGCGCGTATTTGTTCTTTAAAATAAAATAAAAACTACCAGATTATCACTTGCAGTTATCATTGTACCTCATTATAAAGCTCTGATATACTTATTGGACAACCCTTTACAATAACTATATAATAGCTAAATATTGAAGCATTATTTTAGGATTGATTTATTCTTATTCTAATTAATCATCTGCAACTGCAAGGCTTAAATTATCTTCCTATTTACCATAAAAATTCAAATAAAACACTTTAAACTCGTACCGTTATTGACTTAATCTTTAGTTAACATTTGTAGAATAAACATCTACAAATAATATTAACGGCACGTGACAAAGTTCACACTAACTACTTCAACCTGCTGAGATGTCACGTATATATTCCTGTAACCGCAAAGGTACGAAACCTAATACATTTACCTTTACAACCGATTATATCCTCTATATTTACCCATGTCATCGGCAATTTCACCCTCCGTTGGTTGCAAAGCGCTCTCTCTAACATAAATTGAAATATCAGGACTATAATGCTTGTTGTTATTGCCATCTCTCGTTAACTTCTATATAGGATGAATCCGTCAAGACATCTGTAAAAGCAAAATTGCTATTTAAATTAGAGAAGATTGGCTACAGTTATAAAAATATACTGTTTGAATTAGAACATTTATTGTGATTTAATTAGCCACTAGTAAAAGATGGAATCATTATTATAATGCCGTGTCAGTCAATACTCAAGAGAAATCTAGAGGGTGTTCTCAAAGTTGAGTCATTTACTTTAACAGGTTATGGAACTCGTAAAAAGAAGCAATTTTGCCAAGAATCATTTAAATAAACGTTGCAAAATAAAGAAGTTACTAACAGTTACAAAATTTGAAAAGAGATCTGACTTGTTAATATTCTCGACCACTGTGCTGTAGAACTGTCGCTGTAGAAGTCAATTTAACAAAAATCATTTATATAAAAGTTCCAGAATAACAAAAACAAAAATGTTACATGTTACAAAAATTATTCAAAATTGTCACCATTTGTTCGGTTAGCAGAAAATCTTGCTCGGCATACCCATGCGTCACTACAAGGGTAAAAAATAAAATCCCGGTGCCCACGAATAACATCTCAAGGATTTTCGATACCCTGTTGTAGTTTTCAGTACACTTTCACAGTATTTATTTCCCCATCATGATAAACTAACTTTTTTAAATAGCCCCACAAAAAAAGCATGCAAGCTAAGGGGAGTATGCAAGCTAAGAAATGGATCTATTACGCCCTATCGATCTGTTAGGAGATTTATTATTTAAATGTTCTTGAACTTCTCGTCCAAAATGTGGCGGAGCTCCATCATGTAGAAACCACATATACCGTCTAACATAGGAACATAACATGTTATTATAATTGTGGCAGATTGTTTTGAAGAAAGTCTAAAACATTTTCACCTACCAGTCGACGTGCAATAAAGAAAGGCCCAATAAACATGCCATTTACTACACCAGCCCAAATATTTACCACAAATCTGTGCTGAAAATAGGTTCTTTTCACAGCATTTGGATTTTCTACTGTCCAAACATGGTTATAGTGACAATTATTTATTTCATTTCTTGTAAATGTGACCCCGTCTGTGGCCAAAATTAATTTGGTAAAATTTTTATTTCTATTGTACTGATGTAAAAGCCACTGACAAAATTCAACTCTTCTAGAATAATCTTCGGGTTGTAACGCTTGTACCTGTTGATAATGATAGGGATAAAAATGTTCTTGTGGTATAGTCTTCGACACTTGACCAACCGACTACTTGATATAGTCTTCGACTACTATGACCAACTTCAACTTGACCTGCTGTAGTGCTCATTGTTGGCCTGTTTTCGACAATTTGTAATATTTCTTCTTTGATCTCTACCATTTCGCATAGAAAAGGTCTTCCAGCGTGACCTCCTCGTTGTGCCTTTAAGTACCCTGTGTCGCGAAGTCTTATTAGGTAACTGAATTTACAAACATCCGCGGAGCCGGATGATTTCTTAAAGGAAACCTTTCCGCGTATAAACGACATGCTGCGGCTGGATTTTGTTGGCACTCCCCTAACTTAATATTATGTCCACTAGTTCATTGTGGTGAATGATAAAGTATTATCTGAAAGTTAAATTTAATACTTTTTTAACCAATAATTCCATAACGTTTCAGCATAAATTTGGTTTGTTTTCATACAAAAAAAAAGAAACTTACGCATTATTGTTGTTTAATGTTAAATTGAAATTAGTAGCAATCATTTTTTACACTATAACACGTTTTAAAGGATCCTGGTAAGCCAATGACTGTGTCCATTTTATCAAAACCACGTGTTTTCAAAATTATTATTTAAATAATAATCGGATGGTTTTTGTGTGCTGGAGTGCC
Source organism: Cosmopolites sordidus (assembly GCA_031761425.1). NCBI lineage: Eukaryota > Metazoa > Arthropoda > Insecta > Coleoptera > Curculionidae > Cosmopolites > Cosmopolites sordidus. The sequence goes on from JARFXV010002005.1 coordinate 164,471, forward strand.
ATCCTGCAAATACCACATATTCAAACGCAATTCTAGTGATACATTTCCTAAAACAACAGGCAGCTTATGTCTTAAAAATGTAAATATTCCTGTTCGTTCAATTTTTGGGGTAAAACAAATGTCCTATAAGCTCATATATCACTAGTTCAGCCCATAGGTTAATCGGGAATTAATTGTGGGATCTTTTTTAAGTAACTGCCTAGGGATTATTGCCTACTCAGCTGTGGAAATTATGGAAGTTTCAAATTCTATTCCTAGTTAATAAAGCTTCCTCGGCTGATAAAATATTGAACAAAAAATTTAGATTCTTTTGGTTTTGACAAATAAATCAATCACCATATTTTTGCCTATGTGAAAAATTAGCTGATAAGACTGCTTGTATTCTTTGTACATGATAAGAGTGGAATAATTACTATTTTAATGTTCCATGTACAATCTAATGGGAAAGTCAAATTTGCCGCAACATTTTGAGTACTTCTAGTGCAATACTCTAAACAAAATGTAATTCAAGGCTGATTTCTCTCTGATCATAAATACGCTTATCCACTTCCGAGTTTTGGATCGCTTCTCCGTAAATAAAAAGCATATCGTGATATTTCCGTACAGAATGCATTTCTTTGTTCTAAATTTAATTTAAATACACACGCTTATATATATCGAAATAAGTTTAGCGGCCATTTTGAAATACATTCTTTGTCATGACAATTATCTCAATTAGTCAGTTCAGGCGACGTTAGCACTTCGTTTTTGGCTGATATATGACGTGATTCTTAACATAAAAAAAATTAACAATGTTCATCAGTTTATTTGAAGTTTATTCTTTAAACAATAAACAAGAATCGTTGGTTAACTTTACTAAGGTTATTCCTCTTACACCCTGTATATACACGTTTTGTTTGTTTATCTTAATGTTCCTACACTGGTTGCAAAAAGTCGGAGAAAAGTTATGTTTCTGAAAATTGCTTATCAGTACATGGAATGTGATAGTAAAAAGGGATTCTTCAGCCAGCCTTAGAATGCGACTGGAATGGAACCGAAATGTAGCGTTATCTGCAGTTCGAGCATAAACAGGATGGACATGAGGAATCCGCCGGACTAAGCTAGAAACTAGACTAAAAGTCAGAGGAGTCGATTTATTAATAAGTCAATACGAATTTTGACTGCTAGTGTCCATTTCATTTCATAAAAAGTACATTGTACTTCTTCATTGTACATTTGTAATAATTAGTTCTTTAAAAGGAAGTATATTTGAATAAAAGTTGTTTTTAGCCTAAATTGGGCGGACTATCATTTGTTTGGGTAGCGGTCGCGCGCAACTTTAAAGACCTATTAAAGATGTTTGAAATTTAAAAAACAAAAAACTAAACTTGTTTATCTATCACACTTTATTTACTTTAAATTAGAAAACACTTTTTTGACAAAAATTTTGCTTAGATATAAAATAAAATTGAATTTATAAAATTACACTTTGGCGAAATCAAGTAATAAAAAACACAGTACTTTTTATTATTTACCTGTATTTATCTTTTAATTTTAAATTTAATTATATTTATGTCCACGTTTTTTTTTGGATTAGGAAACATTTTAGCAGCATAACTCTTACTTAAACGTAAACTAAAATCAAATTTATAAAATTAGCACGGTTGATAACGGGATCAAAGAAACAGTAACAACAATTTTTATTATCTTCGTAAATTGCATAAATTACATAAGAAATGTAATTTGGTTTCGGTGTCTTGGATTGCCTCCTCTTTTTAGCAGGACATATTTTGTATCTTCCTCTGCATACACTGAAACTTGTGCCTAGATCGTTACATGTGTTTTCGTCACTTATTTTTAAGTGGTCACTACTTTTTCTTTTGAGTTTTCATGGAAGATACCTTCTCTTAGCTACGGTGATCATAGTAGCTCTTCTCTCAACCTACTTTTATAAGCTGCATTCTCAATTCAAGTAAATATTTTCGCCTTTTTTCTACAACTACTTTATTCGAGATTACCATGGCGTTTATTCCTGCTATATCTAGAAAACGAGAAAAGAGTATCAAAGGCTTTTTTTTCCTCGAAGTCGAATTCATTTTCGCTATTTTGTCAATTTCACTAATTGGTCTAGACCTACGAATTTAATAATAAAAAAGAGAAAATACGAACTTTGTTAGACGCAAATTGTAGAATGTATTGTATTTATTGCTAAAAATGCTATCGCGAAGAGCGTTGCAAATAAATTTTCTCGACGTCGGACGTGCGTCAACTATTCAAAGTTTACGCTGCGACTAAAGCTAAATACTATTTGTAGCTATGGGCCGCGCGGTGGATATAATCTCTTTCTAATAAGAGGCTACTAAAGATGTGAAATACTTGTGAAGTTGATGTAAAATTGTATAACCGAAAATGTATCAAGTGCTTTTCAGTTTTACATTTTTGTTGGTCCTTACTCTTATAATGATCTCAAATACAACCTTAGAGAAATATTTAATAACTAAATAGTATCAAAACTTAACTATCACGGCATAGCCTAACCGTCTTATCAAAATAACAACTACGAGATACGATAAATAATGACTGAAATAAATTTAATCAAAAAAAGATAATAATATTTATAGGAAAATTATCGCAAACCATCGTCAGAGCTTGTCTAATTTTTATTATGAAAAATTCTGCTGCCAGAAAAATACAGTTATTTCGTACAGTTTTTCGAGCTACTATTTAACTAGTAACCAGCTTTTATAAAATATTATGAAGAAAAATGCAATATTACCATGAAAAAAGAGTGAGTGAAAAATGAAAGGAAAAAATATCCTCGGTGTAGTTGTATTATAAAAATGTTATATGTATATTTCGAACTGAACTACGGTTAGGGAGAATAATCGATTCAAATCTACACAGCTATTATTTAATAAATTAGGACCGATTAATAAGCCTACAACATCCATAACTGGCATATCAAAAAGATACCTTCTTTCATCAAGACAATACTTAACCTCATGCATAAGTGGACATCAAGAAGAAGTTTGAAACAACTTCCTTGGAGATTGTTGTAGAAATTATATCGTTTTGGCATTTAATATAAGGTTGAAGAGAAAGAGGCAAAACAAGTTGTGTAAACCATAAAAGTTATTTATCATTTTTTTTTTAATTTAAAAAAGATAAATGGTGAAAATATAAGGAATAAAACTTGGTGGCAGAAATGGGATCAAAAGAATCAGCATTAATAAGAGAAGAAAGACAAAACTCAGGAAGAAGGTTGGATACAAGTTAGAAAAATACAAAATGGATGTGAGATTACCAGAAATAATATAATTCTCAGGGAAAATGAGTAAAAATGTACATGCTTTTGAACACAATTTTGAGATTTATCTACTGACAAGTGGAATAGAACGTAAAGATATATTTAAGATAGAACATAACCGATATTTTCAATTTACATAAATTTGACTAACTGAATGCAAATCTCAGCGAATGTGAACGAAAACATTGTAAATATCACATGAATTGATAACACAGATCTGCGAATATAAACTTTCCATTCATTGCATAATTTTCAATTAGTGATCTGAAGTCAGTTTTTATGTATCACATGAGGTTTTTTTTTGCAAAGTGAAAAATGAAAATATGGGAATTATGAGGCACGCACATATGCAAGACTACTATTATCATATGTAACAAATGATTCTTTCTTATTATTTTCACTCATTTGAACACTTCTATATTACACCGTTATAGTTAACACATAATATACAAATATGAAATGTATTATGTTAACAGATTTGAAGAAAAACAGTCAAACGGACCAAAATTTATCATACTTAAGCCTGAAACATATTGAGAATGGTAAGTCCTCGGTTTCAATATTATTCGACGACATATTATTATGTCTTGACTTAGTTTAAGAAACTTCTTTGCTTAGCTTTTCGCGTGTGAGGTGTAGTTGGATCTTCTCTCTTTAGTAACCAGCAGTAATTTGCCAGCATGTTTTTGCTCCATTTCCCTTGATATCTGCGTTCCATTTCTTTTAGATCCTGATGGAACTTTCTCCTTGCTCTTCGTTCAGCATTCCTAAGTTCTCAGGGAAATAGTCCAGATGTAACATGTGCACTTTTAAGCTAATTTTACAGCGTAAATCTTGGAAAGAAACAAGCATTCTATCCACCATTTGTTTCTAGTCTGAATCCTTTGTGTTACCAAGAAATTTTTTGACCACATCCCGGAATGTGTTCTATGCATCTTCAAATTAGCATCAGAAAGAAGTTTACTGATATCTGGACCTGTGAAGATACCCCCTTTGATTTTGGCATTACTGGTGCCTGGGACTCGATGGCACAGGTATTGAAAACATTCACCTTCATTGTTTAGAGTCTTAACGAATTGCTTCATAAGCCTTAGTTTAATATGAAGCGGAGGTAACGCTATGTCGGATTTGTCAACAAGAGTTTTTTGTTTTATATTTTTCGATCCTACAATCCACTGTTTACTCTCACTGTTTACTCTCACACTCACACAGAAAGCAGGGATGCTTTGCGTAACCTGTTTGTAAACCTAATAGAATACCTAGCTTTTTAAAATTACCAGACACTTTTTAAAATTACCAGACAACTTGTGTTCCTGATACTTCATTTTGCACAACATTATCTGAATATTTTCGTATGTTTCTCGCATAATAACTGAATGAGTAACGGAAACGGATACAAGTTTGTTTTCATTGTGAAGAAAGACACATTTCAAACTACTCTTAGAGGCATCGATAAAAAGTCTCCAGTAGATAGGGTCATACTGTTGTACTCCTAGTTTGGGCATAACCTTCGGAATGTTGTTGCAGTAAATCAAAGTTCCCTCTTCAGAAAAGAAGGGTGTAAATTCTTGTTCACGATGTCTATACCAATAGTATGTCGTCTCTGGTACCAACATGTTCCTTTCACGAAGTCTGAACTCGAGTATCTTACAAAATCGAGTATCAGTATCTTACAAAGTACTCGAGTATCAGTACAAAATCATTTAATGAAATTTATTTCTTTTTCAGCACCTTCAGGCGAGAAATCACAGTCACAGGTAGGACCGGCCATTTCTGCGTGAGATTAAGAAGACGGACAATCCTGTAAATATTCCAGGCTCTGTGGTACTGCTATAACAGGGCCATGAGGGACGGGTAAAATTGCGGATGGAATATTGCTTGGATACACAATCTTACTTTTGTTTCTGATGACACAACAGAAGTAGCATGAGTACTGTGTCTCTAGGTTTTTGCCACACCATTAGAATTCCGAATGGCAACGTTGTTCGCTTACCGTTCACCCATTGCCGTAACTACTCTTTACAGGTTCTACAAACCTTATGTGGTGCCCACGGCTTGTGTGTTTGGTGTTCCAGTTTGCGCGGCTGTCTTATAGGTACAAAACTACCACACACATAGCAGAATGTACCTGGATTGTTCTTGCTGCCACGTCATGACTTGTTGATATAAGTTCAATAAAGGGTTTTACAGAGTATGTCACTCATGTATAGAACACTTATAAAGACAAAAATCTTTTTTCACTGGCAAGCGAAGCACAACTCAGACTGTAGTGGACAAAGCACAACAACAGAATGGCGCTACTCAGCAAAAGCTGCTGTGTTGTACAGTGCTGCTAGCTCAAGACTATGAGCGTGATTATACAGGGTTGTCAGATGGCTGCAGGATATCGAATTAATAAATGAATCTTAATTAAAGCGACTTAAAAACAACAAATCTTAATCAAAGCAACACTCTTAACAATGTAAGAAGTGCATTAGTGCATGTGATGAAAGAAACGTAATATAAGATTCTTTAAAAAATGTGATGTAATCCGGATCAGGTTGCAAATGACATCCTGAAAAGCAATACTGCATGGCGGAAATGAAACCATGGCAATTAAACAATGGCAATGTCCATCGCAGGACAGTGTAATTTGTAAATAAACATTATTAACCCACACAGATTTTTGTTTGCAAGCGTTAAAAAGCAACAAATGGAAAATTATTACAAACTTTCCGGACAATCCATCAATATCCAGTTATCATTTTACTAGATCGAACACTATTCACAGTTACAGTTTCACCAGCAGCATTCTGAAAGAAATGCGGCCCAACTACACCTTCTGTCCATAATGTACACTAAACAGTGATTCGTTATGTAAAGATTTATCATGAATCAATCGCGGATTTTCCCCAACCCAAATGCGGCAATTTTGTTTATTAACATAGCCACCAATTTCAAAATGTGCTTCATCTGAAAAGAAGATTTTTTGAAAAAAAATCATCTGTTTGTTCTGCGATCCAATTGGCAAATGCACAACATTTTGAATAATCCAGTGGCTTTAGTTTCTATGTTATTTAAACATCATATGTCTTCTGAGCTAAATTATTTCGTAAAATATGCCATGTTGTGAATTCATTGAGTCTAAATTGTCGTGAACGCCGATTAATGGAAATTTCTTGTGTCTTCAGCAACACTTTCACGTACCAAATCAATATGCTCTTGTGAACGACCACACGACATATGACAATATATTGTTGTTTTTTATCTTCCACCAAACCAGTTTCTTTAAATTTTTGAACAATTCGAAAAATCGACGATTGTGCAAACCGTAAATAGCATTAAATTTTCTAAAAACATTCTTCATTGAAACGCCCATTTTCATAAAATAATTCAGCAATTTTAATGCGTTGTGGTATTGTGTACTACTCCATTTTCATAAATGACATACATTACACTTCTGAAATCAGACTAGAGCTAGGCAAATTCACGACGCCATCTCTGTTTTATTCAAGAATTAAAAATAAACCGCTCAATTTGAAAGATCCGTTACCCTTAAATAGTTCCGAGTCTCTACTTAATAATAGATATACTGAATATATCTATTTAATAGTATCATTTATGCATTCGATCAACTGATACAATTTTACTTTTACACAACCTTTAATCGGTAAAACAAAGGAAAACATTTTTACCGGTAGTATTGTAATACAGTTCCATATTGCAGATTCATTCAAAAATCATTTAAAATTACTTGGAAAACTTTGCGATAGAAATTTTGTTTCACATAAAGGATTTAGCATTTCTAACTGTGAATTCGAGAGGAAAGACTCAGAATACGCATTAGAAGTTTCATATGACGAATTTCATTATCAAAACGCTTTACATGCAGTTTAATATATTATACTTAGTATGTTCAGATTATATCTGAAAACTTCTTGGAAACTATGGAGTTAAAATCAGTCGAGCATACATTAGATTAGATACGTGCTATTTACAAAGTTATTTATATACAGGGTAGGTCAATAATTTGTGCACTTAAAAATATCGTGTTCCGCCTAAATCGAAAAGAGCTGCCATATTTGAGATTTCTTCTTGGAAAAGTTAAATAAGCGACCTCACAGTGGGTTGCTTTACATGGTTACACTACACATTCTGTTTAAACTTTAAAGTTTGAATTTTTTTAAAATAATGATTCGTAAAATACTCTTCGACACCTTTTCAAGTCTAAAGTACGATTTTATCTATAATATCAATAAGCATGTCAGAGTGAATTTAATTACAACATGGGTAAGAAAATTCAAAGTAAGAGACTGGTTTTGCCAAGAAGAAAGAAAGAACAAAGCAATGAGACGACCGTGGAGTGCAAGAGACTAAAAACACATGGCGCACCTTGGGGCTTCTGTATGAAACTTTTAGGTGCTTAGCTGCTTTGGCAATAGTACAAACAAATTTATGATACATTTTAAAGCTGGTGCTTAAAAAGGTCACAGAATAAATTATTAATCCACTAAAATATGTACACCAATTATTAATAGTTGCTACAGTTAATATATTTTTCCCTTCCTAACTTTGAACTATATAAAATCTCTCGGTGAACTGAAAGAAAAAATAGAATTTACCGATAAAACAGCCTGTATGTCTCGAAAAAATTCTACAAAATATGCATCGACGTCTTAATATCATCGATAGCTTAAATATCGTCCTCTCATGAAAATTTCTTGCCTATTAAATATTTTTCAGGTCTAAAAACAAGTGATAGTTTGATAGTGCTAAGTTTGGCGAATAAAACGAATGCGGCAGCAAATATAATTGGTTTAATTCAACGTTAACAGTCATCTAAGGGTGTATATTGGGCTGGCAACAAAGAACTTTCTTCTTGTTTAAACCAAAACACTTTCCACTTTTTTAATTTGCTCTAAATACTCGAACTATTCGTTATGATCCGGGTGAACCTTTAAAACTTGTAGGATCACATTTAAACTTCATATTTTATACGATTATAAAAGTTGGACTGATGGAAAAGGAATGGCAGCACGAATTTCAGTAAATATGTCTCGAGAAAAACTCTAACACGCTCTTTATTAGATAGTTGTTATAATGAAACTAATGAACGGAGCAACTGGAAATGTATTAATTAATGATCTGAGGGAGTGAACTTGTTTGCACGTCACGAAAGCTGCTGCCTCAATCCGTGTCAAAAAAATAAAATTAAACATTTTCATAGAAAATTCACATTTTAACAGTAATCGTCACCGCAAAATTCAATGAAATAGTTGCTGTCATTTTATAATATTGGCTTTAATTTATCAATAAATATATAGTAGTAATAGAAAAAGAAAGTTTTAAAGGGGATTTCTACTTTGTAGGGCCACAAAGCATAAATTTTTTTAAAGGCCAATATTTTATTAATTTATAAATGTTAATGCAGTGTATAAACCATTATTATATAAAAAAAAAAGTCCGAACAAAAAAGATCCGAAAAAAGAAAATCTTCAATTTTTTTATAGATCGTAGTTGATACTAGATAAACGATGATAGAATAAACGTTTCCGTATATTTTAAGTTTGGCCAATGCCATCCTTCAAAAATTACATGAGAACTTCCGGAATGTTGGAAAACATGATTTTGAGAAAAACGCCTTTAAAGTTCATTTCTTTTTCCTTTTTTTTATACTTACATTTAATCGGCGACGCCTGCGCCGTACGGCAGTCCGGCCGATGTTAATTTCACTTGGTCTACACTCACAAGACATTACAAGATTAAAATCTAAGTCTGGTTCACCTTTTATATTGAACTTGACTTCACCGTCACAAACTTTGCATTTCACGAACGTAGATATCGCATTAAACACCGCCAAAAAGTAAATAATACGATACCCGTGCATGGGATCTACCGTTACTTCTAAATCTTTTCGATGTTGTAATTTTACCGCTGATGTACTCGTTTTAGAAACGTCTGTCTCATTAGTGAAACGGTTAGCGTGAAATAGTCGTTTTCGTGATTTGTGTCCAGGGGGTTGATTCCTACATAAGCTTTGTTTTATGACAAACATTTTAATTGAAAAATATATCTTTAAATATTTTTTTAAGTATATCCTTCACTGTAAACGATATGGGTAATTCTGAACTGCCAACACGGCATTTCAAGTAAGTTCAAACATGCTTAGACCACCGATAACAAACTTTTGATAGACCGATAGTTTGATAGGCCTTTTAATTACCATAAAGGCGTATGCCAGTGCCCATACTTAGAAGCTTTCAAATTGGCCAATAATAAAGTGTAATTCCACTAAATTATTCATAAAATTCAGAAAATCCTTCAACATTTTAAGATTAGTTAACCATCCAAAAATAAATCCATTATTTGAAGGCAGTTGTGTTTTTCAAATTGAATAATCAAACAGTCCAATTCGACTAAACTAAATCATACGATAGTTTAGTCTGTAATGTGCGAGGGCTTTTAAACGCCAAGACAATACCGCCCGTGGCGAGCAGGTAGCCGGCAACTCTCCTTACTTTATGCGTTATCCACTTGATCTTAAATAGGCTGTAACTTCGTTAATATTAAACATTTTGACTTAAAATTTTAACTACTTAAAATGTTTGTGTATTTTTTCAATATGGCGGGTTAGTGAATCTGTTTACTATACGCAAACCACGTACTGTAAGTTTATATTGATGTATTTTGCGTTTATTTTGCTAATTTATGAAAAAATGTCTAGTTAAGTATGTTTATATTTGTATATTACTTATAAAAAGTGTTTTTTACCTGAAAATATTGCGCATATAAAAAAGTCTTCTAAAATTTGTTGACGGGACATATATGTCCCAGTGGGATTCCGCTGTGGTATAAATTTGTACCAGTGGTATTACTACAAGTAAAATATGATTTTTTAGTTCAAAAACAAACCATTGTCTGAGCAGGAACTCATGAGTTGGCAAACAATATTTCCGATATGGAAGATGAACCGTTCATTAATAGTGATTCAGAATTTGTCATCTTCTGTGGAAGTAAATGAAAATTTATTGTCCACGGAATATTCATCTTCTGAAGAAAGTGAGAATGGTAAAACGGTCGATCCGCCTACAATAATTTTGGACCAATGCAAATCTGTAGATAACAGTTTTTTATCAAGATTACGTGTCCCAAAGGAATATTCCTGTACAATTCTCGTAGAACTCGACATCTACTCAGGTTCTACGTTTTTTTCAAACTGTACCCCAAAAGCTTTTTTCTATGGATTTCTGGAAAAACTTACGAAAGATTGGAGATACTTCAAGTAAAAAAGAAATTATTTATACTCAAAACTGATCAGTATGAAATGATTGTCATTTGATGTTTTCTCGTAATGTCCTGTAATAAAGTACCTGCACAGCGACATTACTGGTCTACTAATACTTTACTTGGCAACACAATGATCAAACAAACAATTTCTACGAATAGATTCCAGTTACTGTTTTCCAAACTATATTTCAATTCCCCCCAAAAGCCATTTGGCACCCATAAAATATATTATTGGGAAGAAGTGCTTTCGTCCTTAAAGCAAACTTTTTCACAAGCAAGAAGTGAGTACATTCCAGAGTATCGATGTCTAAGTTCAAGGGAAGAAATTGCCTGTAACAGTACCAACCTCTAAAACCCATTAAAAGAGGCGTAAAAACATGGGTTAGGTGAGATTTACAAACTGGCTACACATACGACTTGAATATATATCCAGGAAGAGATGAAAATGGAAACAAAATTTCAACTCTAGGAGGAGGTGTCGTCATGAAGTTAGCCGAAACTATTCAAGATACTGCTGTTAGCTTATGTTTTGACAGCTTTTTTACTAGCACTTAACTTATAAATAAATTACCTTTTGCTGCAGTTGGTATATCAATAATTACCAGAAAAAAACATGCCTAATTTATATACAGACAGAAAGCGTCAAAGAGGTGAAGCTCAGTTTTTATGCAATCAGTGTCGTACATGTGCACTCACGTGGAAGGATACCAAAGATCCTTTCGAATTGTCATGGCGATGAAATGACTATAGCAAACAGAAAAGCGAATGATGGAAGCCGATCAGAAATGTTTTGCCCAAAGATATTAGAGTTCTATAATAAATATATGGGGGGAGTTGATGTCTCAGATCAACTCGTTGGCGTCTACGGTATGGATAGAAAGACCGACGAATGGTGGAAAAGAGTTTTCTATCGGCTATTAATGACAGCAGCGGTCAATTCCTGGATCATATTTATTGAACTAGAAGTGCGAGAAAAAAATAGGAGGAGATTTTTGGATTATGTGGTTTCGCTGGCTGAATCTCTATTAAGTTATGCTCCACAACATGTAAAAGAGTTACGCAGAAGACAATATAAGGTGTTATCATTGTGCCAAAAACAAACAAGAAAGAAGAATAAAAACAATTTGTGTGGCTTGTAGTCTATCATTATGCAAACACTATTTTACTGCTTATCACATCTAATATATGAAAAATAATAAAGTTTTTGAATATTTCCTTTTTTTATGTTCCCACAATTAGTACTAATGGGATATTCCAACCCCTCAACATACTCCCCTTTTGAATATTTTTGTTCTTTTTTGCGATCAATGTGAAAAGTATATAATAAAATCAAGTCAATTGAATAAAAAAAAACAAATTGGGACTAAAAGGATTAAATCTATTCTAAATTGCAAATTTGACACGATAAAAATTTAATCCTAAATAAGTGGTGTGTAAATAAAGAAATGAGACTGCTGGCAAGCGTTCGATCTGACAAATCAGATCGGCAGATACTTTTGCAAAAGTTCATTAGGTCTATAGATACAATATTTTATGAAGGATCCAGGTTTTCAGGTGGTTTAAGGCATTCTCAGAACACCGAGACTCGAACGAGCATAAATCTCGTACCGGAAGGCCTTCAACTCCAAGAAGTGACGAAAATATCCATTGAATCCTGGATCTTGTGCGTTCTGGTTGTTGGTTGATGTTCAGAATGATCGAAAAAGAGTTGAATTTAACTCACACAATCGTTCATTTTGACTAATTAATTGGGGATGAAGAATATCTGGGTGGAAATGGTTCCAAAAAACCTTTCGAAGAATCAAAATGACAAAAGGAACGAAACATATCTCGCTTTCAAGGATTGATTGGAAATGATCCAGGTTTTCTGGAACGTGTCATTACTGATGGATTTTACTGATGGAAAACGATCCGGAAACGAAGCACCAAAGCCAGGAAGTTTTGTAAAAGTTTCCGTTGCACTATGCCTAAGTCTGAAACAAAACTTGATGGAGCATCGTTACTCGAAATTGTCATTTATTTTCAGAACGCACTAGAAAAATCGGTTCACAAAAAGAATTACTACGGACCACCAAATGACTCCAGGAAGTTCAGACTCATACTTAAGTAGCATCAGATCCTAGCCTGCCTCTCCTCCAAAGGGGAAGTCACCAGTGCTGCCAAATCGAATAGTACGCCACCAGTCTCATTAATTTATTTAAACACCTCGAATTTACTTAAGAAGTTTTTTACAAGAAAAACAATAAAGGATTATAATAATTTACAATATTTTTATATTCATGTTAAGTTTCCAACTTTTACTAAAACTATTATCCTGTAGATAGATAAGAGCCTAGTCAAGTTCAAATACTATGAAATATAATGTATTTTGCAAAATTTAATATTAATTTACATGACCAAACTGCTGTGCACCATATTTACAAACAAAACATCTTTAGACGTGACCCCACCGGGAAAACAACCATTGAATACAAAAGGGCCTTATCAGGTTCAAACTACACCATGAAGACTAATTAACCTTGAACCAAACTACCATGTTATCGTGAGAAACTGAGCGAAAATAAGCCCCACATATGCCTATGGGGAAAGTTCATGTAAAATAACTCTTCGTCGATTAAAATAACGTGAATACATTTTTGAAAATATTTAATTCCTTGTTTTAGAGTTCGTGTATGATGTTCTTAATAAATGCGCGGTTTTAGAAATTCCCAGCAATTCCACACCATATCTGAAACGCTTTCTACAATACAGTACTAATTTACTGGGTTGGCCAAATAAATTATTTTCATATTTTATATTTATTATAAACCAATATTAAAAAAAAAAACTTTCTGATTGCTGTTTAGTTATTAATGAGTTAAATTTTTAACGCTCTGATTTGTTCATTTTGCATTTTGTCGAATTTTGTTTGGCTGGTTCCATCTTATTGCGCTATTAGATTTCAAGAAGTAGGATGTATACAATAACAATATTTTTTTATCTTATATATCACAGTCGTCATATTTAATGTATATTATTTGATTTTTGTTCTTAGATGAATGTCAATTTAACTATTTTGGATATAGAGAAAACTGTAATAAAATTGTAACATTCGGAATAACATCCATGTTATATGAATCAGTCCAGCCTGAATTTCTATTTTAAGCAAAACTGATTTTTATAATCTCACTACAAACATTTTAGCGCACTGTAAGACAGATAGAATAGGAACAGATATAAGATAAAATAGGGTACATTAATAAATAGTTGGCTTTGAATTTATAGCAGACTTACCAGACGCGTAGTACACATGTTTCAAGTTCATCTGGCAGCCGTGGTAATCCCTCTAGAATCTGACTATTATTTCACTATGTCCACATCTGCATTCTATCAATATGCATTTCAACGTGCCTTTTAACTTGCGTTAGTGCATGCATCCTAGCGCATGCCTTCTTACTGTCCACAGTTTTGCGTCAGTTTTATTTAATATTTCTGGCAAATTCAGTAAAGACGGTTTATTAAAAACGTTAAAAACATATTTTCGTAAGTACCTACTGTTAACTGTGTAATTTCAGTTTCATGAATATATCTGACGTTATCATATTAGCCGGTATGAGTGCTATTGAGCTGGTGTTGATAAGAGCACGGAAAATAAGGGAAAAATACAGAAAATCTTTATGGACAAAAGAATATTTAAATATACTTCTTTATTACACCTTATAAAGTTCTTTACACACTCAATTTTCAATGTTATTGTTTTTTATTTTATTTCATCTGAAAATCCGTTGTAACGGACTAAAATTGGACCTAACAGTGTAAAACTGATAGTTTAGTTAACTGTTAACGGTAGAAACAGAACTATCAAATTATTAAGCCTTCTCTTGTACCAATAACTTCTCCCTTTCCAGTTGTCTGCAACTATATCGCCTCAAATGACATTTTAACAGAAATAAAAAAAATATTCCTTAGCTTAATGAAAGAGATAAAATACCTCATAATATGATAAAAACAACATTCTTCAACTGTTTATTTGGCGACATTTTTTGCAGAAGAATACAGTTACAAGTAAAGTACTTGTTTACAAGTAAAAAGGCTAATTTTTGTGTTGAAGATAAATATATCAGCCTGTGGCGATCCACTGATGGATGAAGACCTCTTCAGCATGTTCCCAACTTTCACGGTCCTAGGCTTTTCTCTGCCATTCGGGTCCAATATACTTAATAATGTAATCATTGTGATTTCGGTCTTCTTCGCGGACATTTGCGCTCAAGCGGTATGTAGTCCAGAATTGTCATGGTCCACATTTTTATTACACCTTTCCACCTTACACCATTACACCTTTCCATTCCCCTCTGTGCTACCCGAACTTTTTGAATTTATTGGAATGTGAGTGTCCAGGTTTCACTTCCTTATGTCATAACGAGCAGGCTCACTGATCGAAGACTTTTCTTTCAGGTAAAGTGGGAGTTTGCTCTTAAACATTATGTTGAGCCTGCCAACTGCCTACCAGCCACATTTAACACGCGTTCCACCTCCCTAAGGTATCCTCTTCCATTGAAATCCTCTGTCCAAGATATATAAAGTGATCCACAATCTCCAAATTAATATTCCTTCCTAAAACTGAAATTCTTCTGTCCTAAGCAAATTTATTGAACATAACCTGACTCTTTTTTAGGTTAATTTTTAAGCCAAATGGTTTGCCAGCTCTTTGCAGCTCTTGTATGTTTCTTAGCAGTTCCTCTGATTTTTGTGAAAGAAGAATGATATCATCTGCAAATCTAAGATGGTTTAAATTTGCACTATTGATCTTTATACCACCCTGTTCCTAGTCTAGATTACTAAACAACTCTTCAAGGAAGGCCGAGAAAAGAATAGGCGATATTGCGTCACCCTGCCGTACACCTCACTCTACATTAATTCCAACTTCAAGATCATCAAGGTAAGTTGTCGTTGTAGCATATTATTATCATTATATATCGATTCCAATAGATTTACATATGCCTTGTTAACCCCCTGGCTAAGTAATGCATCCATTATGGCTTACTTAGAGATAGAGACAAAATGCTTTTTCGTAGTTGATAAAAACCGAGCACAGTGGCAGAGTGTATTCGTTTTGTCTTTCTTTGGCCTACTATACAACTTGGATGTGATCCATCTACTTCTGAATCCTCCTTGCACTATTGCTTGTGTATTATTCAGTTTAATTATTATTTTTTTAGATATTAACTTGGTGACAACTTTGTACGTTACTTACAGGAGGCTTATTGGAGGTAGTTCTTTAAATCTTCTTGTTCTCCTTGTTATATAAAAGAATCACTTTTGCAGTTTTTCTTAAAACGGGTACTTTTTGTTCTCTGAGACATTTTGAGTATAATTTTGCCAGTTTTTTATGTAAAGTTCGACCACCAACTTTTAGTATTTTAACAGTTACACTGTCCTTTCCTGGAGCCTTGCCATTTTTCATTCTATAGCATTTGTCACTCTCTCCACTAGGATCTCTGGCATTTGTTCTTTCGTGGGTATTGTTGTCTTTGGTTCTGATCTGTGAATAAAATTTTCGGACAACCTCGAACATTTCCGTACGTGCCCAGCATACAGTGCCGCCCTCACGCATTAAGTCATAAATTTGGATCCTTTTATTTCTCTGCTTCTGTTAAGCCTTGCTAAATCCCCTGTTTTCTTTCAGAGTTTTTAACATTACGTGCATGATGAATCGGCGCATCTCTTTTCTAATACGTTTTTTATATAGTTTTACAGAACTCAGCGTACTCGACTCTGCCAGAAGGACTTCCTGCATTTTTCATTGTTCTTCGTGTTTTCATTAAATCAATGGTATCACTGAAGATATTTGTCTGTTTGAAACATTGACATTCCATCTCCTCCAGATCTTGTATTACAGCAAAATATGTAGCAAAGCGGTTCGACAAAGCAATCTCAAAATCGCTGCCCCTCTCCAGCAATTTTTTAGAATTCACTTTGCACTTATTTGACCTTACCACTCTTTCGCGCTCTCTTTGACAGTTAATCCTATCTTTTGCTCGTACCATTCGATGGCCACTTGCACAGTACAGTTGCAAAATATTGTTTTTGGTCACAATGTAATCAATTTCACTTGTAAGTCATATATATATATATATATATATATATATATATATATATATATATATATATATATATATATATATATATATATATATATATATATACCAAATTGTATAGACAACATTAACAATTTACCAACGTATTTTACTGCTAATAATAATTATACTTCATCATATAAATCTTAGTGGAATAATGCGTCCTAAGAGAGCTAGGATGCCCCATTTGGATGGGCATAGACTTTGAAATAGACAAAGATTTTGAAATTTGGTGAGTGTTGTCAACTTTGGACGCCGAAACGAATTGTGTTTTTAAATTAAAAAAATTAAATCTAGGGCGTAACATAATGAGATATCCAAAATAATATTTGCCCAATTTTTTTGTACATTTTTTCTTTTAATTTTCATTCAAAATTATGAAATCCCTGACATTTTTTACATGACAGAGGTACTCCTGGTTTGCTTCAATAAGTTGTACCGTTTCCGGATTATGTCAGAATTATCATGAGCGCAGGTTGTTAAATTTTGAAAGTTTACAGATCCACTGCCGATAAATGTAGGTTCGTCAGTCCAAACAATTTAATTTTTAAAATTAGATTCTTTGAAGATTTTGGATTGACATGGCAAACCAAAATGTTATTGTTTCAATCATTACAATCATGACACACTTATTATTAAGGGTTATATAGTACAGAAAATTACTTTCGTAAATTTAACCAACAATTCTTCACGTCATTTTAAACAGAAATGTTCCTTACAACAAGGGTCAAAAACCTAAGAGCTCTCTACAAACTAATTAAAAAGAAGAGGAAGACCAAGAAGAGAGTGCTTGAATTCAGTGGAGGAAGATTTAAGACCCCTGAAGGTTAACAACTAGAAGAAAACAGATACAAACGGGAAGAAATGGTAAATTATCGTAATACTGTAATATCGTAAATATCGCAGTAACGTATCGTATGAGGGTCGATCAATAAGTCCTTAAAAAAACATTGAAAAACAAATTATTTTAGGTAGATCTTTTTTATTTTTACACACACTCTATATACTTTTCCAAGCGTTTCTGTAACTTTTACAAACCTTCTATAAAGTAAGATTTTGGTAAGTCTTCAAAATAGGCATCTGTTTGGGCGATGACCTCCTCGTTCAATATGAACCGTTGTCCACTGAGCCATTTTTTAAGTTTGGAAATAAAAAAAGTTACTAAGGGCCAAATCTGGTGTATGTTGTAATAATTCGAACTTTAATTCCATAATTTTGGCCATTGAAACTGTACAGATGTGCACCCGTGCATTGTCTTGATGGAAAAGGATCCTATTTTTTTTACAAGGGCGATTTTTCTTGATTTCGTCTCTTAACCGCTACCATAACGACACATAATACTCTCCAGTTATTGTTTTTCTTTTTTCCAAGTAACTGGTGTAAATGATTCCGCATGCATCCCAAAAAACCGTGGCCATTACCTTGCCGGCCGATTTCACAGTCTTCACCTTCTTCGAAGCCCGTTCGCCTTCAAAAACCCACTGTTTTGATTGTTTCTTTGTCTCTGGAATGTAGTAGTGTATCCATGTTTTATATACAGTTATGTATCGATGCAGAAACTCATCAGCATTGCGACAAAAAGGCTCTAAAACTGCCTCAGAGTCGACCTCACCGTGGTCTTGTATGACGACCATGTCGTGTATTTTGTCAATCATTTCGGGACTAATCACTTCTATTGGACGTACCGAACGATGTTCATTTTTTGTGGATGTACGGCCACGTTTAAACTCATTTACCCAATTATAAACAGTTGCAAACACATGAGAAGGCGTACCATGAACTTCATCCAACTAGCTTTGATCTCTTTCGGTGTTAAGCCTTTTAAAAATAAGTTTTTAATCACCACTCGAAACTTACTTTTTTCTATTTTTCTAAATAAACAAAAGTTTCTTGCTCCTATCGACAATAAAAATGAAACCATGTGATGAATATAACTGAGATTTTTACAGCTATGATTTATACAGTGAATAATTATGCTTACTAAAAACAAACCTTTCCCGACGCGACGACCGCCATCTCTTGGATTTTCTAAGGACTTATTGAAAGACCCTCGTAGTATAATATCGTATCATATCGTAGTACTAAGAATAATTTACGAATATATCGCAAAATTATAAGTAGTAGATTGCGTAGTAAATATCAAAGTACTTTCGTAAATTTAATAAACTATTCTTCACGTCGTTTTAAACAAAAAGTTTGCAAACTGAAAATAAACTAATGAACGTTGTTAAAACGATTGAAAAAATAAGAATCACATCGTATATCACCCAATATCAGTGGATAATATCAGCGGACACATCGCAAAATATGTTATTTGAACATTGTAACAAAAAATATTTCAGTGTAAATCAGTGCGATTTGTGCTAAGTTAGATATAAAATCAAAAATATATTCTGTACGTGAGTTTCACGATATTCTTGGTATACCAGTTCTGAAGTCGAAGAACAAATTTTACATATTATTGTAGGGTAGAGCGGGGCTAGTTAAGCGACTTTTCGCTTGATTTCCCATAACTTTAAGAATATGCTTCGGATTTAATTGATTCTCACTCTGTTAGGTTCGTAATTTACTCTTCTCCACAATGTCTGGCTGTATAAAAACGGTCCGAGTACATGTTTAAAAGTTATTGTCGGAAATTCGAGAGCACTCCAAGTTGCTCAACTTATCCCACTAGTGGGGATAGTGGAGCATGGGTATGGGGCAAGTTGAGCAATGACTAAAATGAACTTGATGACTGTATAGAATGATCCGAATACAAAATAATTGTAACCAATAAGCAAATATTTATTTATTATGATTATTACATACTGATATTGTTATTATATCTCTAGAAAAATAAAATTAAAATCAAACAAAATTAAATCTTTCCAACAACTGAAACATTATTACACTTCTTATATTTAAAATTATATATTTAAGAATAATTATAACGTAAATAGATATTAAATTAAAGTAGTAACTAATTATGAGATCAAGAATATTGCTAGATGATAAATCATCCCAAATTATTAATCATCTTTGTCTCTATCACAATTAATACAAACATAGGTTAAACCAACGTTTACAATTATTTTTCCTCCTCTACAGCTTTTGCTGCATCACTCAATTGTTGACTAGTAGCTAAACCTTTGGGAGTCTTTCCTTTACTTTTTTTGAGGTCTTACTTTTTTATATGTACGCTTTCTAAAATGTAATAATAATCATTAATACAATTATTAATATAAGTAATTTTAATTAGTAAACTTTGTGTAGAATCATCACATGCACAAATTAATTAATGGTTAATTTTTAAAGAAAAAATTGATTTTCTGCAATGAGATGTTCATTGCATGGCAGTGGGGCTAGTTGAGCAAGCATTGAACGCGCGTTGCTCAACCAACCCCAGTTGAGGCAACAAAGTAATAATTAGGTTATAAAAAAATCATAAGAGTTAAAAATAAATAACCATCTATAATCGAAAAAACAATAATTAAGTAACTTTTAAATGCTTACATGGTTCTTATTAAATGTTTTTATACGAGTATAGTTGAAAAATTATGATAATCTGTAATACTTTTTTACGCCGAAGAAAAACAAAACGTTCTCTTATTTTATCGGAGTACCGGACAGCAATTGACAGTCACGCTATGTATTCCCCTCCCATAACCCGATGTTTTCGCTCTTTACACTTTTCTTTTAAGTTGCTTAGTTTTCGAGATATTTCGAGTGCACAATTTGCTCCTATGATCAACTTGCCCCGCTCTACCTCACTCGACGTTTTGCACAAGTTAGAATTTTCAATTGGATTGTACATGAAATAATAAAAGAGCAATTAGTCTAGCAATTATTAAAAGATGAATTATTCTAGCAATTCAAAAGAGCTTGTATCCTTGGTAACAAGTACAAAAGGACACAAGCACTCTTACCCGCTGATTTTTCACACATACAAAAATACAAAAATATTTTGAATATTTTACTGGCCAAAAACAAAGGAATCTAAATGTTTTGTTCATTATTTTATAAACCGAAGAATCTTCTTTCACCAGGAATGGAATGGAATTTTCATCAGAAAGTAATGTGACATGAATCGTTTAAAACATATTATAGTGTAAAAAATTAATGCTAGTAATTTCAACTCTGGCATTAAAGGACAATAATGTGTAAATTTTCCTTTTTTTTGTAACTAAACAAACCAAATTAATATTGAAATGTATGGAATAAATGACTATAAATATACTACTTTTTATATTCAAATAAAACCTTAAGGGGCGAACACTTATCCCATATATTTGTTATTGTTATATTGTCGCTTATATTGTTATTGTCGGTATGACAATAACAAATGTCGCATATATGCGAATCTTCAATTAAAATAAAAATGAAGACCTTGGTAAAGAGAATCTTTTTAAAATATCCTTCCATACGAATGTCGTTAAAATTAATTCATTTTCGTATTTGTATGACCTATATCTCTTATTTACTTTATATAATATTGTATAAACAACGTCAAAAAAAAATAAAACAACAAAAAACACATCATTAAAGTGAAATTAAGGGAAAGGTAAATTGTTCTTTCCAAACAATACGTCTTATCAAGATTATATTTATTTGACTGTTTTTTATTTTTGTCGAGAAATAAAAAACAATATAAATACGATTTTGTCATCGACTAGAAGGTCTTATTAAAAAGAATATGTA
This sequence comes from Cosmopolites sordidus, assembly GCA_031761425.1. Taxonomy (NCBI): domain Eukaryota; kingdom Metazoa; phylum Arthropoda; class Insecta; order Coleoptera; family Curculionidae; genus Cosmopolites; species Cosmopolites sordidus. The sequence continues at coordinate 185,816 of JARFXV010002005.1, forward strand.
TTAGTAGGTGTTATTTTAGTTTACTTACAAATTATATATTTCCCTTTATATCTCTTTACGTACAATGCTTTCAAAAATCAGTTAATAAACTACTCATAAGAACAAATGGGAAATTGTAAAATAACCAGGAACAATAAAACATGTACCCTTTTTTAAATATGTTAGCAACATACCCAAGCCTAATAGTTTTTCATAATAATAATAGTCACAATATTAAGAACTTTTTACATGAATTTCAATTAATCGCTTTCTGACTAAAGAACAGATTGGCGAATGCTACGGCAACCAGTTAAGGGGCAACCAGATTTCACATAACAACAACGCTTGCTGGATAAGAAAAGAAAGTGAGGCCAATCAGAACTGCGAAGAAATAAAACCAGGGCCATCAGCACCAGGGCCTGACGACTGCAAAAATACTGGGTGAAGAAATTATGTTACACACATGGTAAACTCACTGACATCATTAATGATAAAATGCGTCATTATTTCTAACACAAGAGACAACATACGTTATAAAGGATCAGCAAAACACTCAAGATCCTACAAACTATCGCCTCATAACCTGCCTCCCCTCGGTATAAAAATCATGCCTACATTAGTGATCAAATATATGCACATTGTGAGCGAAATAAAATCATCGCTGTGCAGCAAAAAGGGTGTACCAAAGGAACAATGGGATGCAAGGAACAAATGGTTATTGATTCAGTCATTTGCAATCAGACCTATGCTAATTAATTAATATATTAATAATTAATATAATAATCCATATACAAATTAATGAAAATGCATATCTAAAAACGCATAACTATGGCATTATAACACAGTTATTAAGCCAGAATGTCTATATGGCGAGCGAGAAACGCTCACTTTGAATTGATAGAAAGACATCGGGGGGATTGAAAAGAAAGAAAGAAAAATCATAACAAAAATCTTAGGCCCCAAACAAATAGCACAACATACCGACTTCAAGAAAACCAAAAAATCAAACAAAACACAGATAAACATAGCGATATAAGAAAAAGAAGACTTAAGTTTTACGGACACATAAAACGGATGAATCCGAGTAGGTTAACTGGACAAATAGTTGAATTTTATGAAAATAAATAGACACAGACATACACAATAGACATTAAAATAGACACAATTAAATGGGCGCAAAGGAAGGCTAACATAACAACAGCAAACGTCTCTAACTGTACTTCGCGTGGTCCACCAGGGCCCATATGTGAATAATAATAATAATAATAATATAATAATATTAATTCGATTCTGTACCACACGAATGGATTCTAGAAATCTTAAATATCTATAAAATAAACCATCCAATAATAAATCTCTTGAAGAGCTTTAAGTCAGTGTGGAGAACCAAAATAAAATTAGGGAGGGTGGCCATAATATCACAACTAAAGAAATCCCAATTAAAAGAGGTATTTTTTAAGGAGATTCACTCAGTTCTCTTTGGTTCTGTATCGCCATGAACCTACTCTCAAACCGACTGAACTCGACCAAATATGGTTTTGGTTTGAAAACCAACGGTGAAGTTATGAGCTAAACAATTTGCTCTATATGGACTATTATTAAAAATATTCAAAATAGTGTAAGAATTATCCAGTGATGTACGAATGCAGTTTGAGCTCGAGAAGTGCCGCATATTAAATATGAATAGAGGAAAACTGTTAAACAATACTTTTGAGACACAAAGCGGAGGAAAGATCGAGACAATGAATACTATAGATACATACTAGTATCTGGCTATGAAGTAAGCACGCCGAATTGATCAGGGTTTAAAGAAAGACGAGCTCACCTGTCAATTTATCAAAAGAGTGAGATAAGTTTTATGAACAAACTTAAATAGCAGAAACATGTCTAAAGCTATCAACACCTATGCATGTTCGATGCTAAACTATTCATTCGAGATAGTTAATTGCAACGCAAGATCTGGACGCTACTTACAAAATCGTAGAAACACCACCCTAGACGTATAGCGGAACGCACAATATCGCTGCGACAGGGCGGCAAGGGATATTAGTAAGTAGTCGATATTAGTAAGCAATTGAACCAACAAATAGGAAATCTGCGGATATCTTTTAAAGCAGACGGAAATGGCTACATAAAGCTATAGCCAGGCTGATTGATCAATACTAATGCGACTAAACGAAGATCAAGTTCAAGTCTATGCAAAAACCGAACTAACAATTATAAATGGAGATATATTACAATCATGAAAATTATCTGCATGGGAGACATTTGAATGAGGTAACTCAGGAACTAGTCGACAAATTAAGTTCGAACTACCGGCTGACTGCTGGACAGATGTTTCCGGAGACAGAGGGTTTTCTACTAGCAATACAAGACCAAGCTATACCTTCCAGAAATTACCTCAAGTAGATAGTTTGGGACGGCAATGTGGCGGATGATCGATGTAGATATGAGTACCGGATCTCCGAGACAATCCAGCATATAACAGAGTGCTGTGAAGCATTTGCTGCAACATAATATAAAGAAAGGCACGACACAGCGGCGAAGATCCTTCATCAAGAATTGGCAATAAAACTGCAGCTATAGAAATCAGAGAAAGTCCCATACTAAAACTACAATCCTCAACCAGTTTTGGAATATAGCTATTCCAAACAACAATAATTTAGTTGCAAAACATACTGAAAAATTCTGAAGTATAAAGAGCTTTAAAAATAGGTGAAAAGACAATGGGATATGAAATGCGTCGAAACTATACCGATCGTATTGTCATCAACTAGAATCATTCCAAAGAGCCTGATAGGGAATATTCAAAAATATGAAATCTTAACAATGGATCTTAACGATGACCTTTTTAGAGCCATGCAGAAGGCTAAATTGCTTTGAATATCTTGAACCGTCGAATATTTTTGGATAACAACAGTAAACCAAAAACATCCACCATCATCAGTACAACCGCGTGGCGCGAAAACATGGAAAGGGCTCCCACAGAGATTAATCCTTTTGAAACCTAAGATATCTGAAATAAGTTAATGTTCTCCTAAGAGGGAGTGCGAATGCCTATTATTTAACAGCAAAAATTCTATCTACTCGAGATGTATAACGAAAATCGATTACATTAATTCTAACAATTAAAATTAAATAGACATTAAACAAACAAAAACAAACAAAACAAACAAAAATAAAATATTAAACACAAAATCAGTAAAAAATAATATACAGAAATTCAGAGTAAGAGAAAATAGAACCGATTCAATTTTATTGCATTATATAGCACTCATAAAAAATTAAATAATCTTAATTTTGTTTATATTATATATTATCAATATTTAATCAATTATTTGTTTTTTTTTCAGGCAGAACTATCAGCATAATATCTTTGTCAGTGTTATCAGAAAACTCATTTAAGACTCTCTAATTTAATATTTTTTCAAACGATTTGGATATAAAAATCAAAGCATTCAACTGTATAGTAAGTTGATACTCCTTCAAATATCTTACTCTCATGGAAAGTTTTGACCTCAACGCAAACGATACGACAACATATTTTCAATCACTTCATAACGGATCAAAGAAGTTTCTAACATTTTTTTAATCAATTCATAACGGATCAGAGAAGTTTCTTTTATGAAAGTTTAGTCAAAACTATTTTTATTTGGAACCAAACATACTTAGATTAAACTTACAAAATTAAGCCTTTACACAGTTACTCATTTTTGGGTGTTTTAGTGAGTAAGAATAAGAAATGTTCGAGACACATTCGTCACGATTAGAATCATAACTTTCACAATAGCATGGCTAGTTTAACTGTTGTGCTATCAGTGGTGGCTCGTGGGGCAGGGCGTTGGGGCACCGCCCCTCCAGTATTTACCACAGTAAATAATTTTTCAGAGTAAAACACCATATTTTATTTCCGTTCAGTTTCTTTCCTTTAACTCATTTTTCTGGATTACCTCCTGTATAGGATTTCAATAGAACGAAAAGTAAAAAGGAGGAAGGGGAAAGCAAAACAAATTCTTCGGCAGCACTATTTTTGTCTACATCTTCCCACTTTAAAAATCCACGAGCCGCCACTGTGCTAGATGGATTAATCAGTTTTCTTTTAAACTGAGATTAAAATTAATTTGGGTGGTGTCCAAGGTAAATGGTTATAATAAGAATATTTTAGATAGATAATTAATGAGAAAACATAAGTTTAAACAATTATTGAAAGAATCTTCCACTTTGGAAAAGAAAAAAATAAATAGCAGGGCTAGACAAGATATGGAAAAAATTTGGACATTCAGATAATCTATGGTAATGGCAAGTTCAAAGGATAAAGTAGATCAACATGAAAAATTCGGGATTTATGAAATTAGTTGTCAAGATTGTGATCGAAGATATATTGGGCAAATTAAAAGATCCATATTAATCAGATATACAGAAAACAATACCCACATTAGATATGGGAGAAATGAAAACTCTAAAAAATATAGATATTAGTAATATAAGATTTGTTTAAAGTATAGATATTAAAAGGGCTATAAAAAATGTCAAATAGAAAAACATAATAAAACCATGACGAGGCATAAATAACATAGAATCGATGACGGACGATGCTAACATGGTTAGTGAAACATGCATCGACAAATTTACAAACGTGATTTGGTGTTTAGTTATAAATCTTTTCGAGTTTATGAAAGGTTCCAATATTCAAGTCAAGTATTGAATTAACTGATTGCTAACTTTTAAATTATATTACAATTTCAAAGAATAAATACCGGAACTAGGATTTTCAATAAACAACTTTCAAGATTGAAATCTTTCTCCTGTTGATAGACGTCTAAACAGTTTTTTTTAAACTCTTTTATCGCATATAACCATATTCTCGATGGCTTTCGGTGAATATAAAAATATTATTTTCACACGCTTTATTATTTTTACTAAAGCGCCCTTCAACCATCAAATAAACAGACGTATAACTGAGCTATCTTAAATAGTTTAATATCATTTAAATATTTTTAAGTGGGTACTTTCACGCTTTTCATTTAACGACTTTAACAGACATAAAAATAAAAATGGCTAGTATGTTTTATCACACTAAAAAAGTATGGGCCTGATACTTAAAATAAGTGTAAAACAAAAAGACATTTTGATTATTTTACTCTTAGTGGTCAATACGCTTTTCGTATTATACAAGCATGTAGAGTACATGTGCACACCCATGGAAGGGATGAGTGAGACTTGTCTCCAGTCATGCAAATAACAAAATTCTTATATTTTTTCTTTTTCTTTATGAAGATTAGACCCTGCCTTTATCTACTCTATCTAGGTCATAGGTTCCCAAAAGGGGCGATACCGCTACCCCCGGTAGCGCAGGTATACGCTTGCCTTCCATGGGCAAGCGTATCTACCTATTAAGGAAATTAATATAATAAAATACTTTGAAAATACCTACTGCTCCAATCCAAATATTACTGAATAAATATTTTATCTAGCTATCTAAAATGTGTGTCTTATGTTATATCGTTATGTTATATATTAACAAGACAAGTTCGTAAGCAAAGGCGCGATTCACGCAATCATGCATGATTCGAGAAAAACAGGGGACCTTGTAATGACTTGTTTATAGACCAAGTGGACCGGCTTAGCAAACAAGCAAAGGCATAATAGTTGATGCGTGCACGAAATCAAATATATAAAACCCAGGTATAGCTCTACGAATGTCTTATTATTTTTGTGTGCTTCGTCAATAATCTATATTCATGAATGATAAGTGATTAGTAAGTGATAAATAAGTGTAAATATCTATAAATCTGTTGAAAAGTTAATTTATTCAAACCGTGACAAATTTTGCATTTCAAAATATCTGATTCTAAAAAGAAATGACGGCAGTACAGTATTGAGTGTTTAAAATATGGGTTTACGCACTGTCCTACGAACCAATCCATTACTAATGTGTTTAATTTGCCAAGAAGATTTTTCAGTGTATCTATAAAACATACAGGTTACAAGAGCATTAGAAAACAATGCAGTCTGATAAAAAGGACCAGGATTTATTCTATTTTGAAGGAGTGGAAAAGAAGTATTTACAACAGCCAACTATATCGAACCTTTTTGCGTCGTCTTCTAAACAAAAAGATGATCGTCTACGAGATTTATATAACATTTCATTGTTAATCGCAAAAGCAGGAGAACCCCACAAATTGGCGAGGAATAAATCCTCCGACAGTCAAAGAGGTAATAAAAACTGTTCTTCATCATAAGGTATGCTCAGATAACATCAGGAAAATTCATGTCAGTATTAATTCAGTGCAAAGAATAAATATGCGATTACTTAAGGAATTGCAAATTTTCCATCCAACTCGATGAATCAACTCTGCCAAATAACGAAGCACTAGTCTTATCATACGTTGAATTCATGAAAGAAGAAAACATTTGTCAAGTTATTATCTGCTGAAAATTTGGAAGCCGATACAAAGGGAGAATCAATATTAATACCATGAATAGGTTTTTTCATGAGATAGAAATTCCAATTCCTAATATTTTGTTATCTTCATAACGCAGTTGAAACAAACAGTACCAAATATACTCGCTATACATTGAGTTATTCATCGTCAGCATTAACATTATTAGAGCAGTCAATAAGATTAGAAGGAATTCATTGAACGACAGATTATTCGACCAACTTTGTGGTGAAAATGATGAAGATTAAAATCGTTTTCTACTGTACACAGAAGTTCATTGGTTCTCAAAAGATATTTGTCTAAGTCGTTTTTTCAAATTGTTTGTACTGGACTAGTACTGGACTTCCTTGAAAACTGAGACGAAAAACTACGCGGATTATATCCAAACGAATTATATCCAACCTGATGATATCCAAAAATAACATCGCTTATTTCACAGACCTGTTTAAAATATATAATGACGTCAATTTATAATATGATGAGTTGAATTTAATTAAAAGAAAAAACTTTATACCTACTTTGTGGAAAAACTTCTTCTATTCAAACAAAATCTACGTAGAGATGAATACCTCTACTTTCCCTCATTATCAGTAGTACCTTCAAAACAGGAAGAATTACTTACTACCAACACATGGATGTTCTTCATGTTGATTGTACGGAGCGATTTCAGGATATTTTAAACATGAATGTATCGAGTTGGGTTTTAGATCCTTTCGCAAATGCAGATACAGCGGAATTATCAAATGTTGAAGAAGAACTCGGAGAACTCACAACTAACGAAGAACTAAAAGTTAAATTTACAAATATAGTTCTTAGGATACTAAGAGTTCCCGCTTCCAAAACCAATACCAGCTCTCTACCCTGGTTTGTGAGCAATAGTATAGATAAATTTTATTGCATTTTCTTCATTGTATTTGGCTGAGCATGGATTCAATGTAGTAGCTAATCTACTGTCTAATAAAAGGAACATTTGCGACTGATGTTAATGAAATTGGAACCCCATATTAACAAATTCCTCCACCAGCTTCAACCATCTCATTTTTTTTTTATTTCTTAATGATTTTGAGTTTATTTTTAATTTTTAATAAATAAGTTTTTACTACATCTGATGGTATTTTTAATTAATTTTTACTTTATGATTCTTAGTAAATAGATAGACAAATCAAATAGGTACAGACAATTTGTAACAATATTTTAATATTTGGTATAATTAACTATTATGGAAGAGATTATGGAACTCCCATGGTTCGTGAGAAACCAAATACACTGTTCACCCCAATCAAGAACTGCGGCAACTAATGTACTGTCGTCCAGAAGAAATCGCAAAACGGGGTGGCAGAAGGTGTAAAAGGCCAAAACTCCAATTGTTGGGGGACTAGGCTGGCTACGCCCAATGAGGAATAATTTCATATTTTCTTCTAGGGTGGGATACACCACATGGGACTACCATGTCCTGCGCTTGGGAAAAATAAAGAAATTGCCGCAAAGTGAAGTGAGTTTTTCTATCAAGCACAGAATCAACAACAAAATACCGTTGGTGTACGTAAGTAAAATGATATACAGCTGAACCACCTTAAGTGAATTCGGCAAATGACATACATAAAATAATATCTTAAAATTCACCCTCCTCTATTTACTTGTCGTGCAGGGGAGAGTGGTGCGAAGCGTTCTATCCGAAATCGTCGTCGTGGATCAAACTGCGAAAACATCAAGGAAGAGAAGACAATGATGTCGCAGTAGCCCAGTGTCATGGCAGATCATTGCTCGTAGAAATATTATTAGACAATAACCTCGGATAGAAGATGGGTAGCGTTCTGCGCGTCGCGGGGGGAAGTTGGATTTTTTCTTGTAAAGGGGGCGGTGGTCCAAAAAAGGTTGGGAAGCTCTGATCAAGGTGAAAGGTGAAGCCTTCTGTTTCATCTTTCACCTTCAATGTTGTATAAATGTTTTGCGGTAATTATTCAATTCTACCGTAGTGTTGGTATTTTCTTACTTCATTCTCCCAATTAAAAAAAACGGATCACAATTACGTTCACTCTTCTGCCAGATCTAAAGTCAACTATAACATTCACTATTAAGGGGTTTGCTATTAAGGAGTTGACTATTAAGGAGTTCACTATTAAGACACAAAGACATGTTGACTTTAATTTATTTTATGGCTGTATTTTTAATCTGGTGAGATTCAAATACCTTTGTGTATAAAACACGTACTTTTAATGATCATTCTATTTTCCTCCCAAATTGTATTAAGTGTTAACCATAATCTAGCCAATGATTACCATACTTTTCTCTGATATCTATTATTGGCTTATATTTTAACATCTATATTCCTCATTATCGCCTTAATACCATTATTCTTATTTTTATAGTATCTTCGGTTATTTACATTTCCTGTTGCAGCATCAAAAACAATGCGCACTGACTAAATAATATTTAGAGATGATAGATACAATAGTAGTTACTCGCATAAGAGGACGGCAGTGATATTGAAAACAATTGTCCAATTGAAAGTAATAAAATCAATTTAGATTTATAAAATTGCACCGGTTTGGACGAGGAAAATAACCCAGTAACCCCGGACCTCGCCACGGATTACATTAGTTCCAGATTTTAATGTATTTATAATAGGCGAACTTTTGTCGACTTTCAATTTAATTGGCCCGTTGAATTGCCTCGGTCCGCTGACGTCATTGGGGTCGATATGACTGAATTCTATTAGTAGTTTGGACATCTTCCGCTAGGTCAATCGCTAAAATAATTATACCGGGATTTGAATTATGCCTTGAGAAAAACAAAAACATACGAGGGTCACTCTAGATTTTCTCTATCTAAAAGACGTTATTGTACTCGTTTTCGAATACAAATAATGTTCCAAAGAGAGTGTCAGAACTTTGAAAAGTAATAGCGGCAACACTGAAATCTAAATGTCACTCATAGATTGCTGTGTTCAACATATTGTGTCATTTCACCATGGAAACAAGGAAGGTTTACGGTTTAAGTCGGAAGGTCCGACTTTAGGAAAAAGCTAATATTTTCCGACAAAACGCAGTTTTCGATTAATGGGGTTGTAAACAAACATAACTGCAGGATTTGGGTCAATGAAAATCTTCAAGTGATTCAGGAGTTTTTTCTTAAGAAATCACTGTTTGAAGACGATTATTGAAATACTTTTATTGTTAATGGTGAATGCTACAGGAATAGGCTAAAAGATATATTTGACCTAAACTGACAAATATGGATGTAAATAATATTTTCCTTCAACAAGACTATGCGGTATGACTTATCATATATCTTTCCAGGCAATCGATTTATTGCAGGAGAAGTCCTCTGGGCCCGTTATTTAATCAAAAGGTAATGTGAACTAGTCACCAAACACACGCTGACGCCCTTGGATTATTTTTGTAGAATTGTGTTAAATATCTGCTTTATAGAAATAAACCCCGAACAATGATTGACCTTAAACGAAACATTAAGGCTATAATTGAAAATATACCACGCGATATGTATGAAAGAGTAATCGAAAGTTGGGTTTTCAAAATGCATTCAGACTAAACCGAGGGGGCATTTAAACGACATTATTTTCAAAACGCAATGCCATTATTTGTTATTCGAGATAAACTAAAAATTACTGAGTTATAGATATATAGAATGAGTTGAAGCAAGCGTACTACGCGCCTGTATACTTTGTCAGAGGATTACATGGATTGCACTGGTCTACAAAATTCAAACATCTTTTTTGTCACCCGAAAAGGTCTGTCTAATTTAAATAGTACTATGGCCACCTAACAAGAATATATTGTTAAAAAAAAATTAACACGTCAGGTTTTTCTTTGTGAAAAATGTTCGAAAAAATATTTACACTTATACAATTATTCCCTTATACATAAGATTTATGATTTTTGCGAGTACTTGGCTTCCGGTAGGTCCCGTTTCAATCTCTAGCAGTAATCGGACCAATTAATCCCAAGACTCAATTTCCCTTCATATCGCATCTCTATGAAGGAAATATCTTGGTGAAATCTCTCACCGTGTTCGTCACTCACAGCTCCCAAAAAATCCAAATAAGGGTCCAGGATATGTATCTTCAAGCACATTTGCACCCCAAAGCTTTGTATGAGATCAAAAGTCCGTTAATTAAATCTTTGTAATTTTCTGGCCAGTGGTTATCCAAAAAGTTTTTACGACATTAACAAAACATTTTAAGAGGGTTTTTCAAGATCATTCAATTTTTGCTCAAAGCTGTTAGCCTTCATTAGTTGCCTTACTTGAGGACCTACAAATATCCCCTCTTTAATTTTTGCATAGCTAATTTTTGGGAATTTCTTTTTCATATAAAAAAATCCACTACCTTTTTTGTCCATCACTTTTAGATAAATTTTTATTAAGCTTGCATATGAGTTTTATATGCAAGAATGGTAAAAGTACATCTTCAAAGTTCACTCGAGGTGTACTTTTATCATTCTTCTGTCCTGAAGAGAGTGACTTACGATTAGACCACTCTTTCTTTTTGTAGTGATTTTTTCTATCTTTACTCTCACATTCATAAATAAAATAGCAATGATTTGTTTAACCAAGCTGCAGTCGAAGCAAAAGAGCAATGAATTTAAAATTGCTATAAATTTTCCCCGAATATTTACTGTATTTTCCAGAAAGAATTTCATATTTTCGTAGGTTTCTTTCATATTACATATTACTGTACTACATGTATTGCAGGAAGTATGTTCCCATTGGGTAACAATACTGCTTTCAAACTAGTCGACTAATTAGTTAAAATAATAGACCAAATCATCTGCTTCAGAAAAATAAGGTTTCTATTCATTGTCACGATGGCAAAAACGGGAAATTTTTGCACAGGGGAAAAGTAGATTTCAGCCGTTTAATCCAGATACCAAAAGCTCAACCTGTTTTTTACAAAAATGCGAATGACGTACAAAATGATTTAGATCACCTTGTGTCAATAAGTGTGGTTTTTTTAAGTACCTGGCTCATATGCTGGATAGCACTCTGTGTCTCAATTTACCCCATCAGTTGATAATTAAAAACTTAAAGAAATGATGCCAACAAAACAAACAATGTTTTTTGATATGGGTGGAAAGATCATAAAAAAGTTTTTATATAACACCAAATATTCAGAAATCAAAATTATCATATAGTACATAAAAATAACAAAATGAATCCAATTGCACAGTGAACTTTTTTGTTTCCAGTGTGTGTAAAAACGTTTTTTAAACGACCATATGAACAACGAACAATAACTGTTTTAGTATCCTTCAGTCACCATCAAGAAACATTGTGTCTATATTTCATTGCTAGCGTAAATACAAACAGCCCCCGAAGTAGCGCCGCGTCTCCCAAATCACAATATTAAGTCCATGTGGTGTTCGCATATACCGCTTTATAACCGAAAATTACTGGAAATGTAAACTCGCAGTGTGTAGTTGCAAGTGTGGAATAAACTAGATTTAGGATAAGGCTGCTTGCTGTTGTAATAATGGTTATTTTAGCGACAACTTTACCGATAATCTGATGCAGTCTAATGCAACTGACAAAAAGAAAAAGAACGAATTCAAGAATGATACTTGTAAAAGGTTCCGATTTAGAAAAAAACAGTACATAATTAACAGTTCTCCGTTTCCCCAAAAACTATATTTCTGCAATGTTTCGTAAATTATATAAACTGAACAGAACAAAGTAAAGATGCAACAAGATAGAAAGCATCTTTATTTTTACATAAAAAATTGTTGTGACGCGTAAGTTGTTTAAAAAGAAAACAGTCTACTCTTTTTATAGGAAGAAATAGTTGCAAGGGATACTTTTATATTTATTATATAAAATTATATATTTTAAATTTAATATATTATATTAAACAATCGAATGTGTTTTATTTCCACATTTAATACAGCGATCACGGAGGTTTCAATATCGGAAATCTTTTTATTGAGTAAGTACGAGGTGTGACAGTTAATAATTCTTTTTTTTTTTAAGAGAACATGGGCAGAAAACAGACGTCAGTTCACAGTCTAATCTCTTACGTTACTTTGTTACTACGACAGTACCTATCACTGCCATTGATGTTTAATCGATTTTGAGTTTCGTCATATTTTTTTATGTGTGATAAACATGTCGAGTTACGAGCCAAATAAAGAGCATTTGCGACATGTATTGCACTTCTTGTTCAACCAAAAGAAAAATGTGTTTGAAAGCCATCAACTTGTGGAAGCTTACGGTGACAATGTCCCAACGCAAGACGCTTATTGGCATTGGTTTAGACGATTCAAAAGCGGTGATTTCGACTTGAAACACAAGGAACGCCCAGATTAACCAAAGAAATTCGAAGGTGTCGAATTGCAAGCATTGTTGGAAGAAGACGATATGCAAACTCAACAACAAATGGCAGAGGGATGAAATGTTGTCGTCGAACCATTTGTGATCATCTGCATGCCATTGGAAAGATCCAGAAAAATGGATACAACATATATGGGAAAAGCGAAAAATGGAATTCGAGGTTTTGCTTTCTCGGCAATAAAGAAACCCTTGATAAAATGCAGAAAATCATAGGTTGACCCAGGACAACCATCAACATCGACCGCAAGACCGAATCGCTTTGGAAAGGCAGTGCTGTGCATTTAGTGGAATCAGAAGGGTATCGTGTAGCTTTCACTACCGTCAACAAATAATCAATTTGAATCATGCATTGACACGGAAAAGTGATTTTGCAGTACGAGAATGCCCCCATCACATATAGCGAAACCGGTCAGAGAAACCATTTTTGCACTTGGGTGGGAACTTTTGCCGCACCCACATTACTCAACAGACTTGTTTTCACCGATTGTTTTCACTGCCACTTGTTTTCATCGATGTCTCACGCACATTCAATAAAAAACTTCAACAATTACGAAAATATCGAAAAATGGCTTGACAACTGGACAACCTCAAAAGATGTACGGTTTTTCTGGGAAGGCATTTACAAATTGCTAGAAGCATGTGGAAAAATGTGTAACTAGCGATGGCGCATACTTTGAATAATATTTTTTACGTTTCTACCAAATTAAATGTGTTTTTTTTTAAGAAAAAATTAAGAATTATTAAGGGCCATACCTTGTAATTAGCCTAATTTTGATGCTGATAGCTATTAGATTGTTTACAGTAATATAATGTGCAGAAGAAGAAGAAGAAGAAGAAAGAAAGCCACAACTGCAAAATGCCACAAACTTCGTCGCAGAAGGGGTTGTTGTTTGAATTGTAAAATTGTAAAGTTCTTGTCTGTTGAGAAATGTTGGATTAAACCAAGAAGTGCACACAAAGTATCCAAAATTGGTTAGAACCCGCAATTTCAAATTTCAAAAGTCATTTGCTATATGGAGGAAATATTTACCTTGGCTTGTTTTTATCTCATTCCCCAAATTCATCTGATCGTTCCGAAATTATTTGAACGGGAACCTCTTCAAATATATAAAATGTTTTAAAAAATAGTCTCCATCAATTTTTTGTCGATAAGCCGCAAACGTCTTTTGGATGCTGTATAAAGGATTTGTTAAAAAAATATATCTAGAAATTGTAAATATTAACAGTCTCAAATTTTACGTAAACAAAAGCCTCCTTTTCCATATAATAAAAGAACTACCTGGGAATTTTTTAAACAGTTGATGAAGCAAATTCGCTAAATTATACCTTCGGCCAGCCGCATCCCGTCTAACATCAGTCCTCGATAATTGAAGATAAGCGACGTTGATCGTGATCCTGATCTGGTTGTATGACCAGATCAAATCATGCTATGGGCCAACTTGACCTTTAGAGCTAGACATTTCTAATTATACTAAATTGCACTCTTAAAATTATAACGGATATTGAATTGGCTGTAGAAAATCTAACAAAAAATTCCAACAAGCCATTTGGTATGCTGGTCTAAACATTGAAACTACTCAAACAGAAGAACACCCTATTACAATTGCTGGTAATAATGCAACAATAGTGGTAATACACTAGAACAACAACTTAACTCCAAAAACCAAGGTATCCACAATTAGCCAGAAAATCTGACCACTGTCAAAACAAGAGATGATTCGCTTTGGAAACCTACGAGAAAACTGAAGTAACCACAACAACATAATATTCCCATTAAAAACAGTAATGACCAGTGGGTAAGTAATGACAAACAGAAGAGTGATGCATTTGCAAATCATCTAGATGTATTTAAACCATAGCCTCCAGTAACATATACTGAAGAAGAAAAATCTATAGAAATAGCTTCATACCATCTCGATCTTCCGAGTAACAAAATTAAAACAATAATAAAGAAAAATAACATAACCTAATTATCAGCAAGCTACCTATGTATCTCATCTCACCTCACAATTTAGTCCTCTTTTACGCGAGGTTTTGAGGCTAAATATATTCGGTCACTCTGTTTCAACCGAGCCCAACTTAACTTCAATTATTAAGAATTGATACTAAATGCGATGCTGCTTTTTTCCTGATAGCTGCTTCATATATTATCGGAAAAGTGCTTCAAATTTTAAAAAAAAACTACATTTTAATGTCAAATTTCGACTTAACTATTATTGTAGTATTTAGAACGTGTTCTATAAAGGATCTGCTTGGTATAGGCCGGTACCCCAATTCTAGTCAAGATATTTGAAAAAATGTAGAAAAAGAACTTAAAAAAAAACAGAAATAATCAAACAATATAGGGCGAAAGGAAAATAATTATCTAAAAAAGTACCTAGCACTACCTCATTTTTAAATCCTGAAGTCACATCTCAACAAGCACTTCCTTGTGAAATCAAATAATGAACTAAATTTCTTCAAATACATCGTTATGATTGTTAACTTTCTTGGAAGAAACATTATTACGAAACGCAAGCAACTAGGCTTAAAATTGAATGAAGTATACTGGATGATTGAACGCAAATCGAAATGAAAAGTTGCGTAGTGAGCCCGTAGAGAATATTAAAAATATTCAAAATAAAGAAATTTTTTTCCGAGCTTCCACTGAAAAATTTGCTCATTCCTTCAGTCGCCATCAAACATCAGCAAGCGTCACCCGAAACTGATTTCTGCCCATAAGCAGTCGGTCTCGAAGTAAACGTTCGCAAAAACAACTGAAGAAATCTCAAATGGTACGATCATATTCATCGGCCATGCCGGATGAAGGCTGTAATCAAATGCAGCTAACACCATCCTATGGTTCGTCACAATATTATTGTGCGAAACAATTCGTGACCTAACCCCCCCCCCCCACATACATACACCCCATCTAGACACCAGGTATCCATCGAAAGTTGCATAGTGGATATGTGGAGAATATTAATAGTTGAAAAACAAAGAACTCTTTCAACTCCCAACTTTTCCAACAACTCTTGTACATAATTTCTGCGTATTTCAAATATAACAAAATAATTTTTCCCCGGTTAAAATTCAGACACATCCTAATTAAATATCTTACACATTTAACAGAAACATTGTTTTAATAACACATAAAGTTGGTATAAAAGATTTTCTTAAAAGATAAATCATTAAATGAGACGTAAACGTGCCTTTACCCGCCGCGAATGTCAAACATGCCTCCCGACAATTTACTGTCATTGGAAAGAATCAATTCATCTCATTGTGCAGAGATATACTGGTTACGAGGTCAAATGATGGAGAAACGTTGGTGAAGCTGCGTGTTGCCGTCTTTTATTTTATTGTACTTTCGAAAGGAAAAGAAAGAACATGAAAAGATGTAAGAAATCTCTTTTTTTTTTGTTTCTCGGGAAGATTTACTACTTTCAGAAGGCAGTAAACTTTAGTTCAGGTGACAAATATTAGTTTGGATCGGGATTACTTTCGACTGGGTTTTAAAATGACAAAATTATTAAGCCTTGAGTATGTATTATATCAGAACACTTCTTTTAATCTTTGTTGGAATCTAGAGTTTAAAATATATGTTAATTGTATACAAAACAGTTTTATAATTATTTTTAAATGGTTCATCAACTGTCAGCGGCGGTTCGTAGGGGAAAACAGGTACGTATAACCAAATTTAGAATGGGGATAGGGAAATGCGTCATATCCAAAAATTTTACATTTCTTAGTATCATACGCACTCTTTGCTGTATAACTGTCAGACATCAAATTTTCAAATAGATATCTAGATAATAAAATTTTGCTAAACTCACCATAGGACCATGACCATTAAATCTGTTTGTAGTTGAACTCCATCCTCCTGAGCTGCAAAGTGGTCGATGATTTGATTATTAAAATTTGAAAGTTTTTTTTCATTACTAACGCGCACAGCCGTTCCTGGCCCACAGTGTTTCTTAGAATTGTTTTGATTTGTTTGAGGGTAGATAAACATATTTCGCTTTCCACAGTCATCATAGGGACGGTATATAAAACAGTTCCACAGCAATTCCACAGATTCACTAAATGTTGATGCTAATTTGTTTTGTATAAACATTTCTAACAGCGGCGTAAACCCACTGTGTTTTATAAAAACGTCCCGTGCGTACATGCGCACGTTACCGAAAGTTCATTTTTTAATTTTAAGTAATTTACGTTTACAAGCAGGTTACACACAATATTAATGTCTTCATTTGGAAAGACGGCTCGATATTCACCAAATTTTTCAGTTTCAAATAAATTTGCAACAGTTAGGTATACATCGAAACTAAAAGGTTTATGGACCTTTATGGTTAAGGTATCACAGATTTCCTTGCATATCCAGACATTCGGATAGGGGTCCTCCTTGTCAATAAATTTCCGTTTCTTTCTGCGATTCTCTATGATCATTGTAGATTCTTCACCAGTTAACAAATTCTTAATTAATTTATATTTCTATATTGTCTCCAATATTTTCAATGGCTGTTGAAAAAGTGACTAAATTCTTCTTAACTTTAAGTGCATCTAGTTGCCTGCTTTGCAGTTGATCAAAGAGGATGTCGCAGCGAGACATTATTTTATTGAAGAAAAACAACCAAAATTTAAAATTATCATCCACCAAATAATGTATTAATCCCTGAGCTTGATTAATAGAATTTTTATCCGACTCGGCGTCCATAATGACTTCAAGGCATGTTTGTAATTATTCTTTGTAAGTTTAAACAGTATTCACAGATTTAGACGTAAAGTTCCATGTAGTAGGGGCCGCACGGGATAGACGCTTTTTCACGACGCTATCCAGAACACTTGTCCTTTTGGATGATCGAGAAAAGAAAGCGGGAAATGCAGATAGATTTGCAAAAAACACCTTTACACCTTTTTCAATTGTACAATACCTTTTAATTATTAGATTTAATTGGTGGGCATAGCAGAGAATATACTGTGCATTCTTATAACTATTTTTAATTTTGGCTTGTACTCCTCCGACTGTGTCTCTCATCACGAAAGCACAATCATAACTTTGGGCTATGAGTTTCTTAGATTCTTAGTCTATTCCTCACTCTCTTAGGACCATCAAAATGTCGTCTGCAATTCCATCTGCTGTATGATTGTTTGGAATTAAAAAGCCCCAGAATATTTCGTAAATTTCGCCATTTTTTACACATCTGATTATAAAAACCATTTGTATTTAAGTTAATGCATCGGTTGTTTCATCAGCTTGTATGGCAACATATTTCGCTGTGTGAATTTCCTTTTTTAATAAATCGCGACAAACATGCAACATTGAATCCAGTAATTCGTTTTAAATTTGTTTAGAGATGGCTAGAAAAAAAAAATTATAGTCTTTTAAATGAGCCTCTAAAAAACTGTCTATTTCGGTCATCAAATTTACTAGCCCTCTGAAAATGCCAGGATTTTCTGAAGTGTAAGTTTCGTCATGCCCACGTAAGACAAGCTCAAATGCTCCACAGAATTTTATATCGTCAATTCAGTTAGACAATATGTAACGATTGCTATCAACAGTTTTATTGTGCTTTTTAATAGGGTCCCAATGTGCACTACTGAATTGAGAACGAATGTCTGTCTTCCCCAACATACTAATTTCTAGCTCATTTTTCAAATGTCTTTGTGACAATGTTTCAAATCATTAACACCGTGTTTAATTTAGCCGAGATCAAGATCGCCCGTATTCACTGGTTTTCCGAATTGTGCTAAAATGCACGGAAAACAATAAAATTTAATTTTTGTCTCGCATGCACATAATCACGAATACTTCTCATACACTGTTTTATTGAATGTGCATTTTTGAGTAACATTAACTTGCTCCATTTGCAGAATCGGTGTCGGCCGTCCAAGATTTTTTATGACAATTCGGTCCTCAAATGTTAACGTGACATTATTTCTATTCATATACTGCACTAAATTTATCTTCACTATTGTAATCTTTCAAAACATTCACTTTACAACCACTCGAAAACTCGAAAAGCCCGATGGCGAAAAACACTTGAGTATTGAGAATGGGGCAGCTCCCAAGATATAACATTATAAATGTGTTTAATCTCCGGGTTTCTAGCGAAGCAATGCATGCTTTGCTGTCTTTGTTTTTCGCACGCGACAGTAAAGAAAGCAGTAGAGGCACAAACTTGTCTCTGCCCAAAAGCACGTGTTCTTTAATCGGTGAGCTTCGGTACCCCACGATCTATTTCGTTACCGTGAATGACATTATGGATGTTAGACTATAGAAGTCGCAAGAAGCGTCATCATAGACAGAACAGATAATGAATTAATACAAAATGAAATTATTTTTTCTTCTTCATTTTTTAATTTTTTAGGTAGGGCACGTGCCCAACCTTTATTGACCAACCGCCACTGTCAACTGCTAACATGTAAGCTAACAGGTATCAACAATAAAGCATAAGTATTTATATTAGAACAATTAACCTAAATACAACATGATATAGTTTGAATGAGGGTTATTTTTTCATTTTTTATATCATAAAACTAATTGGTTCTAGATTTCTTAAAATTATTGTTTGGTACTGTATAGAATAAAAAATCCCTTTTATTTTTTACTCTATATTTAAGTGAATCCAACAAAATATGAGGATTATAGCTCATAGTACAGTAGTGGTAGTTTTTTCTTTATTTGGGTTTTTTGCCATGATCTAAAACTCAAAAAATATAAAAAATATCTGTTCTTGTGTAAATAAAGAATCACTGGGTAAAAACAAAAAACCAAACGGAGACAAATTTCTCAGTGATTCTTTTTTTGTAATAAATTTGCCCAACGAACAAAATTTTAAAAATATAAAAATGTTCTAAAAAAACATAGAATATATCATAAAGATATCAATTTTAATATATGAAGATTCTTTTGCAAAAAATTTAACAAATAATTATTATATCTATTCCATTCATGTCGATTTCCGCTGACTTTTTTTGGAAATATCACATGCGTGAAGACAACCTGTCGCTCCTTAGCACATTAAATAGAGTTTAGCAATTCGGCTTTCAACGAGTGCACATATACACGATATCTATTGCAACTGCAGGTTAAACGGATTTATATAGTTTTATTACAATCATCAACATACATTAATGAGATCAATGGAGAAAAAGTGCATTTGTGTATTACAAGAAGGAACACACTCAAAACCATTCAGCAGCACCAAGATGGGATATAAACGGTAAGTCAGCCATTTCAAGCCTTCAATTTTTATTTACATTTTGAAACCATGCACGTATACAGCTCAGCTTTTGTTTGGCTCTTTTGATCCCTATAATTGTCCTAATTAATAAAATTTCTTTATATCTTTACTTTAAAATAATTTATAATTTTTATTATAATTGTACCTTTTATCGAAAACGGTGGGTTTGACCTTGAATGTATTTCAATTAAGATCTACGGGAAATCATACAAAAAACATCTAAAGATATTTATATATTTTATCTATCGATACATTTTTATTTATAAACGACTATTAATTACAATAAGCTAAAACTGCAACAGAAAAATAGATATCAAAGGATTATTGGAATTATTTTCAATAATCATTTTCAATGTTATCAGTGGTGATTGCAGTTTTAGGCCGTCCCGAATGTTCGTTGTCAACCAAGCTGGTACGACCACGTTTAAATTCAGCTGCCCAAAATTGTACGATGATAAATAATTGTACGGTGATAAATGATTGTACGGGGTCTTCGTAAACAGTATCCATCTCGGCTTTTAATTACTAAACACAGAAACACTAACATCAACTGATATAAATGATTGTTAAACAATAACTGAGCTTCTAATATGGCCGAAATGTTTAAGGTTATCTTTCAACGCATGCGCAATTATATTACCACAACATTTTTGACGAGTAAAATCATCTTCATGTTGAGGTTGGAATCTTTCAGACTACCCTCATTCACAATTCATTAGTAAACTGTGAATATTGGATGTGACAAATCATCTCAAATAAATGATCTTTTATGAAAATATTCTTTAAAGAACTTGTTCCGGGTTATTTTTCGTTTTTCATAATAATAATAAGATAAACAATAATAAATGAAATAAACACAGCATAGCAAGAAGAGGAAGAACGATATTTAAGACGAAAAAATATTTATATATGATCATCATCATCATCACCATCATCACAATTATCATTCAGCCATTGTCGATCCATTGCATGATGAAGGCCTCTCCAGCATGCTTCCAACTCGCGCGGTTCTGAGCATTACTGTGCCCTTCGGGTCCAATATACTTTATGATGTCATGGATTCATCGTGTTTTAGGTCTTCTTCGTGGACGCTTATGATCAAGCGGTATCCATCCCAGGATTGCGTCGGTTCATCTGTCGTCACATCGCCTCGCTATATGGCCTGCCTACCTCCATTTCAATTCCAATGATGTCACATACTGTCGTATGTTCTAATATATGTGCAGATCTTTCTGTCCCGCTTTGTAATGTCAAGCATACATCTTTCCATTCCTGTCTGTACTACCCGAAGTTTTTGAATTGACTGTAATGTGAGCATTCATGTTTGACTTCCGTATGTCAGAACAGGCAGTACACACTGATCAAAAACTTTTCTCTTCAGACAAAGTGGGAGTTTATTCTTAAACACTATGTTGAGCATGCCAAATACCTGCCAATCATAAAATCCTTTGCGCAAGATATATGTAGTAGTCCACCACCTTTAAATTACTTCCTAAAAATACTTCTGTTTTTCGCAAATTAGTTAAATATAATCTGACACTTTTTCAGGTTTATTTTCAAGTCAAATGATTCTCCAGTCATTTGCTGATCTTGTATGTGTTGCAGTTCTTCTGGGTCTTATGACAGGAGAACGATATTATCTGTAAATCTAAAGTGGCTTACGCATCATTTATTTTTATTCCCCAATCCAGATTAGGGGATACCTCTTCCAGGTATCTTCATCCATACCTCTTCTTCTTAGCTTCATCTAGCTTCATCGTAGATGGATCTCAGTAGATTCACATAGACCCTGTCCATCCCTTGGTTAAGCAATGGCATTATGGCTTGCTTTGATATTGAGTCAAATGCCTTTTCATAGTCAATAAAAGGCAAGCACAGTGGCATGGTGTATTCAGTGAGCCTTTCTATGGCCTGTTGGACAACCTGAATATGATCCATTGTACTGAATCAATTTCTGAATCCTATCATGTTTGCTCTCTTGGTTGTGCGTCATTTAGTGTCCTTAATATTATTTTAGATATTATCTTGGTGAAAACTTTACAATACTGATGGGTGGCTTATTGGGCGGTAGTTTTTTAAATATTTCTGTGCTCTTTTGTGAAGGAAAATCACTTCAGTACGTTTCCATACAATGGGTATTTTTTGTTCTTTGAGGCATTTTTAGTACAATGTTGCCAGTATTTTATGTTAAGTTCGACCACCAGCTTTTAATATGTTACAATTACAACTCCTTTCCTGGAGCTTTTCCATTCTTCATCGCCTCTATAGCATTTGTCGCCTCATCTAACAGGATATCTGGCATTAGCTCTTCGTTTGAATGGTTTTGATTTCATATAACTTTGAATAAAATATTCTGATAATATCTAACATTTCCGTATGTTCCCTGCACACTGTGCCATCCTCACGCATTAAGGCAAACATATCTGTTCTTTTATTTCTCAGCTTGTGTTTTCCTTTGTTTATTCCCTTGTTTTTCGCACTAGCTGCATGTGAAACTGACGCGTTTTCTCACGAATATGTTTTCTCATAGTTTTACAAAGCTCAACGTACTCGATTGTATAATGAACGATTACTATTATGTATTATTTTAGCAGCAGTAAAAGCTTTTCAAACATACACAACGTAATGTTCACATCACATCAAACTTTACAAGAGATACTTAAAATGGCTACCATGAAATTGTAGACAGGCTATGCACTTCTTCTTCATTTATATCCATTGAAATATCAGTGGCGTATATCTAATTATATAAAAGGTTTATAATATTTTTTGCCACAGTTCTTGCCTAGTATTTGTCTCGTTACCATACACTAAGGTAACATATCTCCATGTCATATCCAATAGTTTATACAGTTAAAATCTGGATATTTAACCGACCACTGAGTGTGATTTCCTATCCATAGATTGTGTCTGTCGAGATTACTGGGCCATGGTTTTACATGGCTGTGATTTGATTGATTTATTATGATTTAAGTGATTTATTATTAAAAAATTACAAGGAAGGCGTCCGTTTAGTAACTTAAAACTTTTTTAGGGAAGTCTTACATTGCTTCCTCTTTAAAAAGTATATATAGGTAGCATATAATATCCATTTATCAATCCAATTTTTGGATCCAGTTGACCCAGGTGAAAGGGGTATCTGGACCATAAACCTATGTGTATTGTTGCTTTACTATAAACGGGTGTATCAGGGCGTTTATAGGGTCCAATAAAAAGTGTATAAGAAATACCTAATATTAGCTAGAATAATGTTGTGTGTTATTAACTGGCAATGTAATGAAGGTAGGTATTGCTAAGTATACTTAGTGAGAAAAAAAAGTAGAACTAGTAGAGAAATAAAGAACTTGTATTGAGGGGGTAACAAATACGTACTACTTACATACTTACCATATTCAAGTCACATGTACAACAAAAAAAAACCACGGTAAGTATTAAAAGTAACTAATAAACGATGTATTTTTATTTGATAATTTTAAAAAGTTAGCATTAGTTGTTGAGATATGACTTTTAATCGGCTTGGACAATTTACGAACAATGTCTCGATTTACAATTAACGATTCTTTATCTGATTGTATGAATTTTAATGTTTGGTTATGCTGTTTAAACATCTGCTATATGTAGTACCGCAACTCTTCTGCGTCTTTCTAACATAGTTACACACCGTTATCTGCAAAAAATTAAACACGTCCAATTTTCAATATACAAGATGGGTATCTGGACCCTGGTGATCCAAATACCCCAAGCGGGGTATACCAAGATACCCCATTTGCGATTTTTTATGGGATAACTGGATCACCTCTTCCACCCTTTTATCCTTGTGAATGAGTAAGCTTTTAGAGACGTAATTTTTGACCTGTACGTAGATGTGAACAGTACCTGTACTTACTGTTAAGAATAACAGTAGTTTCAGCACGATGATTTAGGATATCATTAAGCAAATTTTGTTGTCACTCTGATATTCTAAATTCAACTAATTTTTAGGTTACGCATGATGATTTGGGTACTTAACTTAACCACAGGCAACTGTGTAAAATAAAAAAATGTAAACGGTGTGGCAGGAGGTACCCCGAGGTTCCATGGCGCAGGCACCCCCGTAGGTTCAGAAACTATGAGAGAAATTACCGTTGAAACTTTGCATTATGAGCTGAATGTTTGTAATCTAATATATAATTCCACATTTTCAAAAAGTTCTGTTTCTTGTGTCTTCTTCAAGAAACTATTGGTATGCTGGGGCATTTACTCTGTTGGTTAATTTAACGGGTTTCAATAAATAATTGTCTACAACACCGGCTCACATATTGAACCGGGCAACAATCACATTTGATTGATGCCCTAAAACTCCATAACCTACGCTTTGAAGTGCTTTCACATGCGCCATATGCGCCGGATTTGGCTCCAAGTTATTACTTCCTCTATCCAAACCTGAAGAAATGACACACTTAATGAAAAATCACTTAAAATGATAAGGTCAAACTGAAACAACCGCTTGTTTTGCAGAGTTAAATAAATCGCTTTCTAATTTGGATATCAAAGAGTAGAAACGTTGTTGTTTCACTTGTATTGATTTTGCATGGTGTCTATATTGAAAAATAATATAAAAATTTTGCAGATTTTCTTAGTCATTTATAGAAAAAATCTATTTTTTTTCCTTTATTTGCGTTTTTCGCCACTATCTAAAACTCAAAAAATATCAAAAATACCTGTTCTTATGTAAAGAAAGAATCATTGGGTGAAAACAAAAAACCAAACGGAGACAAATTTCTCAATGATTCTCTTTTGTAATAAATTTGCCTAACGAACAAAATTTCAAAGATATAAAAATGTTATAAAAATTTGACAAACTTTTTACGTTAACGTTTCGGAGGGTCCTCTCCCCCCATTTTCAAAACTAAACCAAAAAATAAATTATATTAATTTGTAATATATAAAGTAATTGTTGTCAATGTAAGTATCGTTGACATACACAAAAAAATATATTTACTTTCACTCGTTACTTTATATATTACAAATTAATATAATTTATTTTTTAGTTTAGTTTTGAAAACGGGGGGAGAGGACCTTCCGAAACGTTAACGTTAAAAGTTTGTAAAATTTTTATAACATTTTTATATCTTTAAAATTTTGTTCGTTAGGCAAATTTATGACAAAAAAGAATCACTGAGAAATTTGTCTCCGTTTGGCTTTTTGTTTTTTTACTCATTGATTCTTTCTTTACATAAGAACAGGTATTTTTGATATTTTTTGAGTTTTAGATAGTGGCGAAAAACCCAAATAAAGGAAAAAAATATATGAACACGCCACAATCATTCTGACATTACATAGAAAAAAAATGCTCTCCACATTTCGGATTGCTAATTAAACACATTAAATATATATCTTCCAATATTCAAGTTAAACAACGTCATCTACCTAATTAGTCGTTCAGTTAAATGCCAAATAAAACAAGTTATGTGTAGTCTTACGTTCGAAGTTGAAATAATAGTTCTAAATTAACTTTGTTTAGATTTACCATAACTCTGTATTCAACCATTAAAGCCTCTAAATTGATATAGAAATATTTATATCTAGTCATTTATTTTAACAGGTTGTAGAACTTGTAAAAATGAGTAATTTTACCAAAACTCATTTATAAAAAATTTTCATAATAAAGAACTTATTACCAGTTATAAAATTAGAAAACAGACCAGATTTTTTGATATTCTCGACTACTGCATTATAGATCTCGCAAAGAGATGTCAATTTAGCAAAAATGATTTACATAAAAATTGCAGAATAACAAAAACAAAAATGTTACATATTACAAAAATTGTTCAAAATTGTTACCATTTGTTCGATTAACGTTCGTGTTCGGCATACTCATGCGTCACTACACGCGTCAAAAATAAAATGCCGATGTCGACGAATAACATCACAAGCGTTTTCGATGCGCTGTTATAGTTCTTCCACAATATTTACTTCTCCAGCATGATAAACTAACTTTTTTAAATAGCCGACGGAAAAAAAATGCAGGTAGTTTAATCCGGGGAGCGTGCAGGCCAAGAAATTGGTCTATTACGCCCTATCCATCTGTTAGGAAATTTAAAACTTCTCGTCTAAAATATGGCGGATCTTCATCATGTAGAAACTACACATTATGTCTAACATTTAAAGGAACATCTTGTAATAATTGTGGCAGATTGTTTTGAAGAAAATCTAAATCATTTTCACTTGTCAGTCGACCGGGAAGAAAGAAAATCCCAATAAGCATTTACTACGTTACTACTACCAAAAAGCCCGTTTACTACGCCAAGCCAAACATTTACTGAATATCTGTGCTGAAAATGGATTCTTTTAACAGCATGCAGGTTTTCTACTGCCCAAACATGGTTGTTGTGGAAATTATTTACTCCATTTCTTTAAAAATTAATTGGTCAAAATAAATTTGATAAAATTTTCATTTTTGTTGTACTGATGTAAACGCCAATGACAACATTTAACTTTTCTAGGATAATTGTCGGATTGTAACACTTGTACCCGTTGATAATGATAGCGATAAAAGTGTTCTTGCCGTATAGTCTTCCACACTTTACTATGCCCAACTTCAACTTGACCTATTATAGACCTAGTGCTCTTTGTTGGCTGGTCTTCGACAATTCCTAAAATGTTTTTCTCAATCTCTAGCATTTCGCGTGGAGAAGATCTTCCAGCGTGATCTCCTCGTTGTGTTTATAATTACCCTGTGTCGCGAAAACTTGTAACTAAATTTACAAACATCCGCAAAGCCGAATGATTTCTTAAAATGATTTCTTAAAGGAAACTTTTCCGCGTACAAATGGCATGCAACGGCTCAATTTTGTTGGCACTTCCCGTAAGTTAATATTATGTCCACTAATTTATTATTTTCATAAACGTGTGGCATTTTAATCGCAGGAAGTACCCAAAAATTAAACACGCACTATTAAGGAATTATTGCCCCTAGTCAAATCGAACATCGCACTTAAAAGAAATATCATACAAGAATACAACAAACTAGTCATAGCCAGTATCAGCAGTAAACAAATATTTTATGTGTTTACAACGCAGTTGTCGAGAATATCAAAAAGTCTTGTCTGTTTTCAAATGTTGTAACTGTTAATAACTTCTTTATTTTGAAAGTTTTATATAAATGACTTTGGGCAAAATGGAGTTCTACAACCTGTTAAAATAAATGACTCAACTTTGAAAACATCCTGTATATTATGAAAACATCCTGTATAAAAAAAATGAATACAAATTTTTATAAACCCGATCTAGTTCATTTACTTTTAGTGAGTGATATTTTTTCTTAAAACTTTAAAAGTCTATATTCTATATGGAAAGATATTTTATCCAATTATCCGCAGTACCTCCTTTTGTTGGGTTTTAATGGATGCTTTATTTAGTGATACTTCAGATCCGAGTTAACAAAAAGCAAATTCCTTCTTTTCATCTAATACATCAAATTTATTGAAACAATTCTTGAAACTTGTTTGGAAAGTTGAATAAGTTCCGTATCATAAAGTTGAAACAGAACAAAAAGAACTATATGAAAGGCTATTTAAAGAAATAGATATACGAGGGTAAAATGAAAAGTCAGATTCTTTTAAACTGAAATGTTTTTTGATCGAAATTCGATTTATTTTTCAACGTAGTTTTCTTTTAGTTTGAAACGCTTTACAAAACGGTTTCAACTTTGTTTGTCAATTTATTTCTATCCAGACATTTCTTATTACTGCAATTGATCAATTTCGTGTTGCAATGGCGGAAGAATGGCAGGTGCATTGTCGTAGTGAGACATCAGTTTTTTCTTCGCCAAATGAGGACGAATCTTTTCCAAAATAGTTGAAGATAATGCCTTACGAATTTCATGAATCGCCATAAAATTTCTTCGGATTGCGGTTATATATATATATATATATATATATATATATATATATATATATATATATATATATATATATATATATATATATATATATATATATATATATCTAAACCCGCTGTAAAGTAGTCACTCAATTCCGTTTTTTGTCCGCAGAAACTAAACGCGGCACCTGTCGCAGTGATGTTTTAATGTTTTTTATATCCAAATGTTCGTGAAAGTGGTCTTCACTCACTCACTGGGTCACTTTGGTCTTCACTAATTTTATTTCCAATATTTGCTCTCAATTTTGTTTGTGAGAAGTCCCCTATAGCAGTTAGGATTTTTCCTAAATCCTTTTTTAAATATTGATCTTATGTAAGATATCTTCCATTCCTTAGGGATCTGAAGTCAATTTCAAAACGTATTCATTATTGATGTTACTCTTTTGAATAAATCATTTTTTGCATCTTTAACAAGTTCTTTTCGTACATTTCAAGGTCCTGGAGATCTTGAGTTTTTCGTTTCTTTTATCTGATTCCGCACATGCCTTCTGTTATTTCAATAGGGTTAATGAATACATCTTATAACTCTCTTATATTTATACTACGATCTCTTACATTCATACTATTATTACTAAAAAAGTACAGCTAGTAATCGGTCAGCTTCAAGCAATGCTCTTAAAGAAAATACTTCATTATATTCAAGGAATTTTGAACATTCTAGTTTATTATGCACGTCATGAATATATTTACGTCTTTTGGAAATAAATATAATACTTTATATATAATAAACACAAAAAAAAGTTATAGGAAGAAAATCTTAGATCCCATTATGGTTTAGACATATCCCTGGAAATTTCCATTCGAGAATTGAAAATAGAAAGCGTCAGACATATAAAGCATCAACGTCAGAATAATCTAAAAAGAAATTACCGACGACACTTGCAGAATATTTCGCTCAAACAGGAATAACTGTATTGCTTTTAAAAATAGGCAAGCAGGGCAAAGAAGCGGCAACAGGAATAAGTAGCCTGTATAGAATGGCAAAGGCTTATTTAATACCTGGGCCAATTTTCTCTAAGACGAAGGAAAATATATTAAAATTTAATAAAACCGGTCGAGCTCTTCGCTCAGCTTTTTTTTATCATTGAGACTATAAAAATGAGAAACATGGAAAAAAATCACTATTAAAAAAATATCAATGATAATAATATTATTCCTTTAAATTTTATATTCAATATAAATGCCGGAAATACGAGGTATGTAAATAAAGTAATGAGACTGATGGGGTAGCGTTCGATCTGGCAACACCTTTTGAATAACCCTTCGAAGGGGACGCAAACCAACATCTGATGCACCTTCAATGTGAGTTTAAACTCCCTAGAGTAACTTGGTTGTCCATAGCAAATATTTTCGTGAATCGATTTTTTCTAGTGTGTTCTAAAAACGAGTAATAACAATTTCGAGCAACGGTGTCCTATCAACTTGGCACCACTGACACGGTCTAGAAATTGAAGGTAAAATCGGCCCCAAAAAGTTAAGACATGTTTCTCCCCTATTGTCCTTTTGATCCTGTGTAAGATTTTTCGGAACCATTTTTGCGCAGATTTTCCTCATCCTCAATTCATTGGTCAACATGATATGAACGGTTGGTTATATAAGTGAAATTCATAATTTCTTTCCCGATCATTCTGATCATAAACCGACGATCAGAGCGCACAAAGTCAGGGATTCTGTGGATATTTCTATCATTTCTAGTATTTGGCTTCATCCCGAGAAACAGAACTTGAATAGAGCATCGTTGCTTGAAATTGTTGCAAAAAAAATCCAATTCACAAATAAAATTGCTTTAGATCACCAAGTGACAATAGTGAGTTTAAACTCGCAGTGAATGCGCATCAGATGTTGGTCCACTCTCTCTGCAAAAGGGTAGCCAATAGTGCTACCTGATTGCCCCCTACCGGTCTCATTATTTTATTTAACAATCTCGTACTCTGATCGATTTTGAAATAGTTTTTATTTGGAAAACTTATGGATGGATTTAAATTCCAGTGACTATATTATATTTTCAATTTCTTTCAAATTCCTGAATACGATTGTATCTATTGTTATTGAATTGAAAATATAGCTGTACACGAATAAGGAAAATAATAATTATAATAAAAAAACAATCCGATTTTTTTCAATGTAACTTACTTGAAAAATGATACACATGGTCTTTTGATCTCTATAAAAATTCCAATAATTTTATTAATGCCTGTAAATATTCTAATTATTCTTAAAGTAGAATGCGAGTTTGTTTGATCTTTTTAAAATATTTTGTTATCCAGTTTAACAGAGTCTTACTTAGCAATTCGCTAAAAACATTTAAATGATTTTATACACAATTACACAATTTACTTTTATACTAGAGATAAAAATAATGCAACACAGAAAATTATGTTTTATTGGATTTATTTTGTGTATGCCATTGCGGTATTATGTAATGATAAGAAAATAAAGTACTATTTTCATTTGAAACAACAAAAATTAATAATGAGGGTGATCCGAAAGGGGCGGACTGTAACTCTGCTAGGGCTGTACGAAATTACCTGATCTGTGCGTTCTTGTGACAAGGTATCCTAGACGCATTGTACACATGCTTTAAGTTACCAGTACTACTTTCATTTGAAACAACAAAAATTAATAATGAGGGTGATCCGAAGGGGGCGGATTGTAACTCTGCTAGGGCTGTACGAAATTAACTGTTCTGTGCATCCTTGTGACAAGGTATCCTAGACGCATTGTACACATGCTTCAAGTTAGCAGCGACTGAGGTAATAGCACAATAATTCAACGAATATAATTCTATACATCTTTTCTCGAGCATATATCTGGGAATCTATCCGCGTCTTGTGATGTAAGAGGGAGTATCCAATTTTTTCAACCCAAAGGACGATAAGCACTCATCCCCACTGCAAGCAAATTTCGATTAATAGTCATCCTTGAACCGGTCCCACCTGTAGCTACTACAAGAACATCACATGGTGGATATTTTTATTTCGATTACGTTCAGCAAGAGGTATAACATGCCTTTATCATGTTATTGGATCCTTCCACGACTATCAAAGCTTCATAATCAAGCAGCAATCAACAAGCAGCAATGCCCAATGATCTCCCTGCCTCACGAAAACTTGAACTTGTTTCTTTTATATCAACAGCTTATTTTTTGAACTGAATTCCAAGAATAGTAGTTAGTATAGGAACTTACAAGAAACACCTGTTACAATTTAATTTTTTGTCACATTTTTTTGTCACAATAGCATACAGCAAAATACATTTTCAGTTTGATTCACATATGTGACTGGGTGTTACAGTTTTTTTTGTTCTCCAGTAAATTATATATATATATATATATATATATATATATATATATATATATATATATATGTATATATATATATATATATATGAAAAGAAGCATGCAAATGGCATGGGATTATCCATGGAAATGGAAATGGAATATGGGAATGGAAATTGTACTATCATTAACAATTTTAATGTTGGAAGTGACCACCGAATGGTACGAGCAAAAGTTAGGATTAACTGTCTAAGAGAGCTCAAAAGAATGATAAGGTTAAAGAAGGGCAAAATGGATTCTAGGAAATTACTGGAGAGGGGCAGCGATTTTGAGATTACTTTGTCGAACCGCTTTGATGTTTACAAGATCAGGAGAAGATGGACGTATCAGTTCAATATGAAGAAATCACCAACAGTGTGCCTTAAACGGCTGCTTCAATAGCACCAGAAGAAAAATGTCTTAAACAGACAAAAATCTCCAGTGAGGCTATTGATTTAATGGAAGAACGACGGACAATGAAATGCAAGGAGTCCTTTTGGTAAGGTCGAATACGCTGTGCTCTGCAAAACTATAAGAAAACGTATCAGCGCCGGTTCTACATTTGCAGCCAGTACAAAAAACTCTAGAAGAAAACAGAGGAATTAACAAGCCCAAACAAAAGCTGAAACAGAAAAGAACTGAAAGTTATGCCATATTGCGTGAGGATGGCACAGTGTGCAGGGCGCGTACGCAAATGTTAGAGGTTGTCAGAAAATTCTGTTCTCAGTTGTAGAAGATCAAAACCAATCAAAAACTACAATACCCACGGAAGAACAAATGCCAGATATCTTAGTGAAGGGAGTAACAAATGCTATAGAATCTATGAAAAATGACAAAACTCCAGGAAAGGACATTGCAACTGCCGAAATACTAAAAGCTGGTGGTCGGACGTTACATAAAACACCGACAAAATTATACTCAAACTGCCACAAAGAACAAAAAGTACCTGATTTGGAACCTGGAAAAATGGAAAAATGCAGAAGTGATCCTTTTACTTAAAAAATGAGCACAGGAGCACAAAGAACTACCGTCCAATAAGCCTCCTATCAGTCATGTACAAAGTTTTAACTGAAATAATATCTAAAAGAGTATTAAGAAAACTGAATGACGCACAACCAAGAGAACAAGTAGAACTCAGAAGTGGATTCAGTACAATGGATCACATCAAGGTTGTACAGCAGGCCATAGAAAGGCACAATGAATACACCATGCGACTGTGCTTCACTTTTATCGACTACGAAAATGCATTTGACTCTCTATCAAAGCAGGCCATAATGGACTGCTTAGTTAGGTGGTAGACAAAACATATGTAAACCTATTAGGATCGATATATGATGGAGCTGCAGCGACAATTCATCTTGATTATCTTTAAATGGGAATTAATGTAGAGCGAGGTATACGGCAGGGTGACGGGATATCGCCTATTCTTTCCTCAGCTTACCTAGAAGACGTATCCCATAATCTGGATTGGGAACAGGATGGTGTAAAGATCAATGGTGCAAATTTAAACCATTTTAGATTTGCACATGATATTGTTCCCCTTTCACAAGACCCAGAGGAGCTGCAAAGATGCATACAAGACCTGCAAAGCACTGGCGAACCATTTGGCTTAAAAATAAACCTGAAAAAGTCAGGATATGTTCAATAAATTCGCTGACGGCAGAAGAATTTCAGTTTTGGGAGGGGAATTGGAGATTGCGGAACACTTTATATATCTTGGTCAGAGGATTTCAATTAAAATGAACAGTGCGTAAAATGTAGCTGGCAGGCATTTGGCAGGCTCAACATAGTGTTTAAGAGCAAACTCCACTTTGCCAGTCAAAAGAAAAGTCTTCAATCAGTGAGTCCTGCCCGTTATGACATACGGAAGTGAAACCTGGACACTCATATTGCAATCAATTCAAAAACTTCGGGTAGCACAGAGGGGAATGGAAAAATGTATGTTTGACATTACAAGATGAATAAGAAAGACGACAGAAAACCCTGCACATGGATCAGGGAACAAGCGAAAGTATGTGACATCATTGGAAGAGTAAAGCAATTGAAATGGAAATGGGCAGGCCATATAGCGAGGCACGGTACGACAGATGGACCAAGGTAATCCTGGAGTGGATTCCACTTGATCGCAAACGTCCGCGAAGAAGACCGAAAATGGACTGATGACATCGTTAAGTATATTGGACCCGAGTAGCAGAAGAAATTCCCGGAGCGTGAACACGTGAACCCGACATGGATTGATGATGATGTAAATAAAAAAGTTGTGTATAAGATATCATTATTTTTTTTTTACTTAAAAGAGTATTCGATTACATTATGTATGGAATATGATATCGGCCAAATGGCCACCGATGCTTCGTGGTTTTGTTAGGCGGCGCGTATCCGAGAGATCCAATTTCGACTCGGCCGCATAAATCGGTCTCGATATCATTAATGGTATTGGTTATGTTGACTTTTAAGGCATGAATCGTCTTCAGCTTATTTGCATAGACCCGCCATTTAACGTAGCCCCACAAGAAGAAGTCTAATGGCGTTAAATCACATCATCTCGGTAGCCAGTTGACATCGCCGAAACGCGAAATAATCATGCCATCGAATTTGTCGTATAAACGATCCATTGTGGCATGCGATCGTGATTTTTTCTGGATGTACTTGCAAATGATAGGTCTCATGTGGATTCTTATCTGCCCAAATGCGACAATTTTGGTTGTTGCCATTCATCCAAAACTG
This sequence comes from Cosmopolites sordidus, assembly GCA_031761425.1. Taxonomy (NCBI): domain Eukaryota; kingdom Metazoa; phylum Arthropoda; class Insecta; order Coleoptera; family Curculionidae; genus Cosmopolites; species Cosmopolites sordidus. Next base: position 219,775 of record JARFXV010002005.1, read on the forward strand.
GGCCTCCAATTTTTTGTCCGAAATCAAGATCTACTTCCAACTATTGCAGAGCCCAATCTGCGAATGGTCAACGCTGCCTATGGTGTTTACCTTCAGTTCCTGGGTCAATTGAACTTTGAACTGATGCGCACCCAAATTCGCCAAGTTGAGGTCTGCGAATCGCCCAATTCTTAGGCGCGACGAGGAATTGACTGCCTCGGGTTATCTTGCATACTCTCGTTCACTACAACAATATTTTCTGCAGACCTCACGTTTCGATGACATATGGGTGTTGTTTGATTGTTTACTGAATCAGTTAATTCGAATTCGTAAGCAAAACGATGAATAATCGATTAAACGAGACGATTGTGTGCACCGTAAAAATCACGTAGCGCACGGAACTGAGCAGTCATTTTGATAGTAAAGTTTAATGATACGCACGTATTGTTCAACACTAACTTTCTACGATAATTTGCCCAATATTATTTACTATCACGTTTTAATTTGACAACTGTTGTTTCATCAACATGGCCGTTATACATTGTCAAAGTTTGAGCGCCCTTTTTTGAAAACCCTGTATATATATTATTTTTCCCCTTTTACCACATAGTGGTGTAGGCTACGAAAACATATAAATGATACAAACATATAAATAGTAAAATGGTTATGCGCGTATGAACAGCTAACGGGATCTAACTCAAATTACTCCAGAAAATATGTTCCTTGTAAATTGAAAATCATTTATTTCTTTGAGCTTTCTGGACTAGTAAAGAGGTGTTTAATCTTCCACATTGAAATCTCAAGAAAATGAAAGCAAATATTTTCCGTACTATTACCAGGAAAGAAATAATATATAGTAAAAAAATGTCCGCCATCTGCTTAGCTCCCCTTATATTTTCCACGTATTCCTGGAAGTTGCCATTCAAAAAAAGAAAATAAAGGACGTAGGCTATATAAGGTATCATACGTTAGGGTAATTTGAAAAGAAATTACTGGCGACAGTTGCAGAATATTTCTCTCGGGCAGGTAAGACTGCATCGCTTTTAAAAACAGACATAAGGGCGAAGCAGGGGTAAGGCAACAACTATAGGAGAAGATTCGAAAAAGAGCTTTAAAAGGCCTGAATATACATCCAAAACAATAATGTATTTAAATTTACTATGCGCATAAAGTTGTGTATTCCAATGATAACCAAACTTATAACGTTACAAATGCGATTAATAATTTTATTCCTTCAGATTTATTGAATTTCCTAACACACCCTTCCTGTATATATCTATATTGTGCTCTATTATTATTATCACTTAGCCTTACGTCATTCGCATTATCAACTGAAAGAAGCATTCGGTTATCACCGATATTTTAAAAATCAAAAGGATTAAGCTTAATTGTAGAGACCGTTTCCCCATTATGAAGCTGCGAGTTGATTGTAAAACTAGTTCAGGAATTTTCGGATGATTTGCACTGTTCCCAGTATAGCTGGTTTGTGTGGACGTGAAAATATTCTCGTTGCGGTCCAATGATTTAATGTTTTTCACCAGTCTGTTTAGAATGGCACCCAATGCTGAGCTGATTACGAGAACTGTTTGTACAGTTTGTAATTCTTTTGATTTTTTTTTGGCACTTTAAAATGTTGTTAGAAATGGTTACATCTAAAATATTACTATCAAATTTTTGGTAGGTGGGCACTGCTCGATCTAAATAGTTACTCTGCTGGTTATTTTCGAGAATTGGTCCCGTCTTGTAGTGGTAATATGATACTCTCTCAAATTTTGCAACTGGAGCTTTATTATTACTACTTACTGCAGAATATTTGCTATTGCGTCGTGCCCTTTTTATAATCGAATGACAAAAACACTTTATAGTCTCGAATAATATGTTGAATGACCTCCGAGATTTGTACCCAAAACTGACGTCCCGAACAGTATACTTGAATTTTCTGGTAAATATCATTTGAACTTGAACTTCCAGTAGAAATCCCTCTATCTTGGGGTATATCTGACCTGTAGCTAATCAGTAGTTCAACACTAATATGTCAACTTTATCTTATTATTATGATTCTTATCACTATACAATTATGCTTTAATCGCCTCTTCGGTAATAAAACAGGTAATATAAGACTGCGAACTAAATCAGTCAGTTAGGCGGAACTAAATAACTCATGATGCTCGTTGATTTTAAGACAAATGTATTTTCAGTTTCCATTATGATAGTTTCTAACAATAGGAAATTCTTTGATCTAATGGGAAATGTGTTTGTGACCCAATCCCATCACAGTGATAACAAACAGTAAAATTTTTGTTTCCTGTAGACTTTGTCAATATTTTCATCTAGTAGTAATAAATAAAATTGATGACATAAGAACTCTATTGCCTTGATAAAAAACTTAATATATAATCGATTATGAGTTATTTTTCCATCCATTATGAGGGTTTTGCCCCAGTATAGAGGTTCGTTCTCCAAAATAACTTATCGATCCCATTTTTATTTCAACATTTGTTTCATGAGAGGACTAGTTTGTAGGCCAAAGTACTGATAGAAATGTTTATCCATCTCAGCATATATTTTAAGATATTGTCCTGATGCCATAATATAACATACCTCTGTGATATGTCATATATGCTCTCTATAGCAAACTTACATTTTTGACATACAAGTAAATCATTTATACCGCAAATATTAATTTAATATATCATTTTTATATATTTATATCGTCCTCCGATTCAACAAACAAGTATCCTGCATTGAGAAAACTGTTTGAGTTTGTCCTACTAACATATATAATCATCATCATCATTTGCATGCATATCTATGCATTCTGTTTTCTATTTCATTTCTATTTCATTGCTATGCATTTCTGCGGAATTAGAGCCACTATTGGAGGTTCTTCTGATCTATTTATTGCGGTAGACAACTCCACATCTACTTTCCATTGCCTCCAGAGTGTGTTGTTTATGCTGACCTTGTCCACAACATTAATCTGCATTAAGTTCGCTCTATATCTGCCACAGATTATTTGTTGGTTCATTTATTTTTCAATTCTGCTATAGATTTAGGTACACTACCTTATTCCACATTGGAATCGGAAGGCGATACATTATTATTTATAAAATTTATTAAATTTGTATTATAGGAATATTTTCTTAGTTTTTTTATATTTATGTTATTATTCCTCTCTATATTCAACAGGTCTTCCCCACTTCGTACTTTGTCTAAATTTTAGTATATATTTCTTTTAAATATGTATTTTTCCACTCTTGAACGCCTAGGTCACGCCTGTTATGATCCATGAATTCAATGTGGTGAACATGTTTCTACATGCCAGTTTTGTGATCGATATTAATCTTATTCTCCTTTGTAGTGCATTCTATACTGCCTCTTTTATTACTTGTGTTTAGTTCGTTGGGTGGATACTCGTTAATAGAAAATCTAGATATTTAAATATGCAATACGATACATTTCTCCAGACCTATTTCCAAATGTATATCAGAGTTGAATGAATTTTCTTATGAATGGCTTAACTGCACATTATTCTTTTTTTCGCCAGTTATAACCAGTTCTTCTAACCAGTTTGGTTTCGCTGAGAAGGTAGCTAAGTAGATTTAATACTTAGCAATATGATAAACAACTGGAAGAATCAACCTCAAAAATTATTCGCTTTATTTTTATTTCATCAGTACAATAACTCTCCCGTAATGTAAAGTACAAGAAGTATACATAAATCCGGTAGCAAGATATTCTTATACTAGGATTTTAAATGATACACTTGTACGTACATACTTTTAACGTTTCAGACGTTTATTATAGATTTTGCTCTACATATGTTTTGCCTTGTTAAAGCTATCTCAAAAGTAGCTTGAACTAATACTAATAGTCAAACACAGTGTTTCCAAGTGTACATGTAAAATTATTTCTTTTTTATTTCGCCTAACCTAAGCCCTAATTATTTCTTTATTAACGCCTAATTTAATTATCCTAAATATCGTTAGGTAAAAACCGGGGCTATTTAATTACAGTACCAATTACCGGGGTATTTTGGAAATTTAGCTGATCATTTGTAGTTATTATATGACTATTTCTTAAGGATTTTTTTATTTCCAATATTTCTAGTAAGTCTAATTTCTTACTTTTCTTTCTGAGCCATAAAAATGATTTAATTACAATTTTAAAAAGACATATAGATAATGCAGACATAGAAGAGAAATTAAAAACTGAACTAAAAACAGCGATCCTGGTTTGCCTAAAACAACATTATTTTCAATATAACAATGAGATTTATCAAGAAAAATACGGTCTTCCAATGGGCTCACCTATCTCACCGTTGTTATATGAAATTGTTATGGTTGATTTCGAAAATGTTATTTTTAATTCTAAAAATCTGTCAATCAACAATATATTACACTGGCATAGATACGTAGATGATGTTTTTTGCATTTGGAATGGAACGGAAAGAAATTTACACACGTTTTAGGCCATTTGAATTCCATAAACAAAAATATTCATTTCAACTTAAAAAATAAACAAAGAAAGTTGAATTTACAAGAATTCTATAACATTAAAAAGCAAAAAGACAAATCGTTTAAATTTATTAATTACGCTTCTAAACTGAGTAATACAGTGAGTAAAAGATTAAATAAATTAAGTTGTAAGTTAATTTATTAATGTAGGTAGAATTTTAGTTAATAATAAGGATAAAACATATATTTTAGATAAATCAAGTGTACATAAAATTAATTGTAATGATTGTAAAACGGTATATATGGGTCAGAGTGGTAGAAGTATAGGTTGTAGAATATAAGAACACAAAAAATATATATTAAGTAATATAAAAAAGCACCGGAATGTCTACACATTGTATTGAAAACAATCATTTTATTGATATAAATAATGATAAATTATTACACTCAGAAAAGAAAAGTAAAAAATTAGACCTGCGAAAAATATTTGGCAATATTTAAAAAGAAAATATTAAGAAATAGTAATATAACAACCACGAACGACCAGCTAAATTTCCAAAACACTCCGGTAATAGATAAGATCATTTCATAATTGAATAGTCCAGTTTTTATCAGCCGACATTTAGGATAATTAGACTAGACATTAAAAAAAAACAAGAAATAAAAAGGAAATAATTTCACTGTCACTGTCCTACTCTTGAGCTACTCAAGTTACTCTTGAGAAAGCTCTAACATAGCGAAACATATGTATAGCAAAATCTATAATAAACGTTTGAAACATTAAAAAGCTACAAGTGTATCATTTAAAATCCCAGTATTTTCAAAATGTTTTACAAGGAACCAACTGCGGAATCCATAAACATTATCAAGATATTCTTCTCGATATCCTTGATCCATAGAGATGTCTCGTTATGCCTTTTTTCTTGTGTCCATATATCCTGTATAACAAAACTTTAACCCTTTAGCTCAGGAGAATTGTTAGTTGTTATATTATATTTGTGTTGTAATGAACAGAAATCATTTTTAATTCTTGCTAAATTGTGTATTTTATTTAATTTTTCTTTATTATTTCATTATGCTTTTGTCGTCTGTTTTCTAATATTTTATGAATGCTATTTACTTCGCTATTATAAATATTAATATTTTTGTATTACTGGATAATACTCCAGGAGGTAGATAGGCATAGGATTAACAAAAATTACTCCAAAGGGATTACGACCTCGATTATATAGTAAATATTATTGTTATCTTATGATTTAGCCTAACAGTATTCGCACGGCCTCTAAAGGAACAATCACTTATCCCGGATATCTTAGAAATCAAAAGGATTAAGCTCTTGAGAGCCCTTTACAAATTTTCGGACCGCATAATGACGCTGATTGGTTTAGGTATCCTGTTAATTAAAAATTTTCGTATAGTACGAGCTTTTCCAAGTAATATAGCCTTCAACATAGACTTAAAAAGGTCATCGATGAGAACAAAAGTTTTTATATTTTATGTAGCCGCATTTCATATCCGATTGTTTCTTTACTTGTTATTCGAGTTCTTAATGATTCAAAATTTTTTCGGTATAGTTTGTTGCTAAATTGTGGTTTGCGATGGCCCTTTCTATAAAAGTTGAATAATTTAAAATATCATTAAGAACAATATTATCTGGTTTGTAATTCAATTTCAGTATGCTCAGTTAGTATTGTTCATTTATTATAGATTTTGTAACTAGTGTTCTCCAGAATTGGTTGCGAGTAGTAGTATAAGTTTTAATTTTGATCACATAAGCTGTAATTATTTTGATAATTGTTATTTAGGATCTTCATTGTATAGTGCGTTTCAAGATATATCATTGACGGATTGACTGCAATATACTCTTAACTCTTACGAAAAGTTGAAAGAAACGTAAACAGCGTCGGGCTTAATAAAATAACAGGAAAAAAGATAAAATTAATTTTATTCCTGGTTTAGTAGTTTCAAAATATTTTAGTTTAGTTCGCATTCTTTTCTTAAACAGTGCAATTCTATAATTTCGATCGTATTTTTTGGTATTCCAAACATATTAAAAATATGGCGTTCTTGGCAAGATAATCATCAGTCTGATGGTAAGCAAATGATTAAAAATGTGTATGTTTCTTTATTGAATAGGGGGCTTAATGTAAATGCAGCCGCAGCAAAAACGTCTTCATTATCGAAAACTCCGTTGTCTACAGTTAAAGATATTGTGACGAGGCCAATTAAAGTCAAAAAAGTCCGCAGTGATTCTGGTAAAAGCAAATGTGTCGATGAAAGAGATAAATACTTAATTCGAAGCAAAATTTATGCTATGTATGAAGAGCAAACTGTGCCTGCATTGCATTCATTGCAACAGCGACTAAGGAAAGATGAAACCAACATTCTTTGAAGCAGAACTAGCCTCCAGAGAAAATTATTTCAATTGGGTTTTGCATATCGGACAATTAATAAAATTATTAATGGAATCACCACGATTGCGACGATGAGGTTTGACTATTTAAGCTTCATAAAAAAAATACATATTAGAAAATCGTCCCATTATCTAATTGATAGTTCGATACACATGAGACGCCAGCAATATGATGGGTAGATACATCAAGAAAATGTCAAACCAAAGCCTCAGCGAACAAGGGAAAATGAACTACAATTTTACATGCTGGTTCCGAGGATGGATGGGTTCTAAATTATTTACGGTTGTCCTCCAAAAATTATTAAACATTCATCTTTGGACTACTATGACGACACCACAGAAGAACTTTTTGAAGATTGGTTTATAAATAACCTTTTGCCTAATGTGTCTAAGGAAAGCGTAATTATAATGGACAATACTAGTTATCATAAATCCAATGTAATAATAATGTAGTAATAAATCCAATGTGAGAGCAGAAAAAACTTCTCCGACTCTAAGTGCAAGTTAATGTGCAACATTAATTAGGAAGTTTGTAAAGATTATTCCGAAAGCAAGTTGGATAAATTCGATTTACCATATTATTAAAATAGAATATTCCTATGTATCATTTACTAATAAGTGACAATGAGAGCGAAACCGAATTAAATGTATAAGTAAATTTAAGTTATAATTTGTATTGTACTAACAGATCAATTTATTTATGTATTTATTTTTATTGTACTAACAAATTCAAAATACCCAAACCAATAAACAATGTTTTGGTCATACAGAATAATAATAACAATAATAATAATATAATGGCATTGAAATATCGACCAGCATGAGCTGAGATTCTACAGCAAAGATGACCAGAATAATAATAATAATTATAATAAGCAAGGTGACAGGAGCTGAATTGCTTTTTCATCTTGGCATTGGAATATCGACCAGCATGAGCTGAGATTATACAGCAAAAATGAGCAGAATAATAATAATAATTAAGCAATATTTTATTTTTCCCAAAATTAATCAGAAGTTATACCAACCTCTGTCGCCTTTAACATTTTGCTGAAGGGCAACGAAATATTTTGAAACGGACGATACCTTTTTTCTATAGTGACCAAGCCCTAAAACCCTATACAAAAATTCAAAAAAAATAAGCCTGAGTAGGGCTTGGCCAGCTAATGTACATACCTCTAATGGCAAGATTACTCACGCGGGACTACCAGCGTCGTCGACTTGCTAGATCTCCGTCCGTCTTGTCGACGTATAGACGTCTGTCCAGCTCGAGGTGAGATTCCCTCAAGTCCCTTGGCAGTGGTCCCGATGAATACCGGTGTGCCCTCAAGTAAGACTCACGCAAAACAATCTTACCTCTAGCGGCCGATAATTTGTAAACACTATATAATGTCCATATCTAAAATACTACAATTTTGCATATTGGTTTTGCCTTTGTTAACTATTCCTGTAGCATTTTTCACGATTATGAACTGCCTATATCGATTCACTTCTGCATTTAGATTTTTACCATTTCATGCCATACTCGCCCATAGCGCCTATGTTCTATATATTTCTTTTCATTCTGGTTTTAGAGATCTATATAATATTTTTTTACTTCTATCAGTTAATTTGTCCTATTTAATAATTTTACCTTTTTTATCAAACGTAAAAGAACATTTAATAATTTATACTTTGTTCGATTGTTCTAGTGTCATATTTTATTTCATTATAATTGAATAGAAGATGCTAGTTTCTTGAAGTTTTTGACGATGAGGACTTGAAAGGGTCAATATGTAATGCCTCGAAATTCAGTTAGTCGCATTTTCCAGTGGCCAGATTGTGTACGTGCTGTAAATATTTATCTAAATAGTCTCTCCTACCTAAATGACATGAATGATGACTGAACGAATGAATGACATGAAAACTGCCAATGTCCCTTTTCTCTTAATAAAAACGTTGGGAAGAATTTAATATGTTTGGTTGATGCAAAACTCATCGCGTTTTTAGTGCTAGATGGCATTACATTGTCGAAATGTTATCTACTTTACAAGCATAAAGTTTTAATCTTGCTTGATACAAGAACCTTTATCGAGTACTTGATAGATAAATATTAAAAAATTGTTAAGCCGATATAATAACGATCATTTTCGATATGAGTATTTTGCTTGTTTATTTCCTAAAAGGCAAGAACATTTTGCAGACGCTAAAGAAGGTATGTGCTGTATACGGTGAGGGTGCCGTCGATGATTCCCCATGCCGTTCAAAAAGTTCCGTGAAAATAATTTCAATCTTAGCGACGCATCACGTTCTGGACTACCGGCTGTTGCTGATTGCAGCGAAATATTGGAGCTAATTGAAAGTGATCATCATTCAACTTGAAAGATAAGAGAAATTCTAAGAATCAAGGTGATTACATCAACTTGGAGTGGTTGGTAATGTCGATGTAAGGATTTTGCATGAGTTAAAAGAGAAAATTTTTATAGAACGACATTTTGTCGGCGATTCTCTATTGAAGTGCAATGAAATCAATCCATTTTTAAACTGGATGGTCGCAGATGATGAAAAATATATTATGTATAATAATATGAAGCGTAAAAAATCATGGTGCAAACGGGGAGATATATCTGCAGCCACCGCAAAAGTCAGTTTACATCCGAAGAAGGTTATATAATGTATTTGGTGGGACAGGAAAAAATCGCTTATTATGAACTGTTATCTGAAAACCAGATCATTAATTCGAAGAAATACTGTTTACAACTAAGTAAATTAAAGCGAACAATCGACCAGAAGCGGTTTGAATTAGCCAACAGTAAGGGCATTGCATTCTATCGAGACAATGGTATACCACATATGTCTTTGGCCACCCAACACAAACTTTTATAACTTGCTTGGAATGTTTTGGTCCATCTACTGGACTCTCCCACCTTAAACCCTGTAACTATCATTTATTTAGGTCGCTTTAAAATAGCTTAAATTGTAAAAACTTTACTTTCTTGGAAGACTTTAAAAATCACCTGAATCAGTTCTATAGCCAGAAATATCAGAACTTCTATGAGCTGAGGATTCTACAGTCACCCGAAAGATGGAGAAAAGTGATCAAACAGAAGGACACATACTATATTGATTAAATGTAATTTTTAGTAAATAAAATGTTCATTAAATTTTTCTCGTAATAATGGGATGAACTTTTGCATCAACTAAATAACCACCCACATAAAGCATATAATTGCCTGTATAAAATATAATACACAAATATAACGAATTGTCATAATAATTTGAAAAAAGATCTTATTAACCAGAAATCCAACTGTTTCACTTTTAGCAATTAATAATTTTAGAAGACCAACAGGGTATCATTAAAATTAATTAGGGAACCACTAATTTTGGTGATGACTGGTAAATTAAAAAACATATTTTTCCAGAAACTTTTAGGATCAAGTTGATGTATTTTTTGTCAAAGACTTTCCATTGAAATTCTATGAAACTAGGTACAAAAAGGTTACATGTCATTTCCATGAAAGAAAGAATATATGGAGAAAAATGTTCTCCATCTCCTTACCTCCCATTATATTATACTTTCCACGTGTTTCTAAAATTGCTATTCGCAAAATGAAAATAAAAGACGTAGGCAATATAAAGCGTCATACGTCAGAGCAATTTGGAAAGAAATTACCGGTAACTGTTGAAGAATATTTTACTCCGACACGAAATGCTGCATCGATTTTAAAAATAACCAGGAATGGACGGTAAGAGGACGACAACAGAAGGCGAGGAGATAGCGATGTCAAAGGGCTCTGGAATACCTGGAGCGGTTTCTTTAAAGCAAATGAAAATTTACTGAAGTGTAACCAAAATGGAAGATTTGAGAGTCTTAGCGGTGGTAGACATTATCCGTTCTTTTATGTTATGGAAACGAGAGAAAAAATATCCCTAATTTGTAAAATACTTTAAGTGAATATGATTAGACAAAAATAATAATTCCCTGAAAAATTTCTGATCACCTTTAAATAATTGTTACGTGATATATTATTAGTTATTTATGGGTTAATTTAAATTAGGAAACATTAAAAATAATTATATAAATATTTAAAGTTACTCGAAAAAGTATTATAGGGAGTTTCGGTGATGATTTCAACTCTCCGTTGAGGTTTAACTAAAAAAAATATATATATATATATATATATATATATATATATATATATATATATATATATATATATATATATATATATATATATATATATATATATATATGGTGCGTATAGACCCAGTTGGATCACGCAAAGCATTCTGACTCATTTTCGAGTGTTCTTTCTGATCCTCCACACCTCTCTCATCCTTTCTCCGTGGATTCTCTTTCTTTCCTCCGTCCACTTTGTTCCCGATCTCCTCGAAACTTCGCTCTCTGATGCAACATTCCACATATGTATTATGTTTCTGTATGTCCTTCTATCCGCAATCTCTGTCGGACATCTAATATTTTCACAGATGGTAGATAATGTTTCTAAATCATTCCGGGTAGATCCGTTGATTCTGTGAAGAGTCACGACGTTTCGCCAAAATCTCATATGGCATTTTTAAGTGTTGTCTACTTCGACTGAAGAGTCCAACTGACGTGCACGGGTCATTGTGCTCGCTTCCACATCTCATCACCAGTAACACTGCTGTACTTGAAGTTTTCGTCCTTTTTCGACTTTCTAATTTTTCTTTTTCGAATTTTAAAGGCTCAAATGATCGCTCTCTCACTCTCTCGCTCTCTCGCTCTCTCGAAAGCTTGAGGCGAGTTCTCTAAAACTTACAAAAATTTGTTAAAATATAAAACCTCAGAGTACTTTTTTTTATACTTACAAATTTAGATATATACATAAATAAGCAAAGGTTAATATCTAAAAATTACCACTATATTTAAAATTGTATGTATAACAATTGTTTCAACACACAATGCCTTTTTCAAATACTTACTGGTGGAAATTTGTATGGACAACTTAGAAAATAAGATAAATTAACATCAGTTGTTTAAATCATTACTTTACTGGTACAGATATGTGGATGACATTCTAATTTGTTTTACAGGTCCTGATAGACAATTAAATTAATTCTTAACTTACATAAAAACATTAACTTCACAGTTGAAGAAGAGCAACATAATAGTATTAACTTACGTATAGGCTTAACTATTACTAGAAAAGACAATAAACATGATTTTGCAATTTTTCATAAACCATCACATACAGATTTAGTTATATACAATAAATCTTGTCATCCTTATTCATAAAAGATTGCATTTAATACTTTTGTCTCATGTCAATAGATAATTATAATAAAGAATTGAATGTCATCAAACAGATCGCAGTAAATACGACGGATACGACCCAAACATTATAAATAAAATAATTAATAAAAAAAGTTATAATAAAGCTATTAATTTATTATATCCGGTCATCAAAAATGCAACGTTCAAAACAATTACATGAATTACGGGAAAAGTTACCAAATTAATATCGAGATATTTATCCAAAACAATGAATATTGCTTTTAAAACAAACAATAATATAGGACGCCTCATTAAAAACAATAAAAATCAAACAAATATATTTTATAAATCAGGAGTTTATTTAATTGAGTGCAGGTCGTGTCCAAATGTCTATGTTGGACAAACAGGAAAATCTTTCTCTACTAGGTTCAACGAACATAAAAGGAATTATACTAAACAACAAAATAATTCTCGTTATGCTAACCACTTAATGTTAGAAAAGCATACTTTCAATGATAATTTTATAATGTTACATAATGAGAATAAATCCAAAAAATTAAATCTTTTAGAGGGCCTAGGGGACCAGCTAGACTTGAATTTTTCATCGTTATTAAACTTATATTGTCTTAGACGTTGACAAAAAAATGGATTTCCCCATTTTCATGTTTTATGGTATTATTAGGTCGATGGACAATTTAAGTTGTAATTACATTCTCACTGTTAGTTCAGTATAGTTTGTATTTGAAAATGGCACTGTGTGTTGAAACCATTGTTATACATACAATACATACAATTTTTTAATAAAGTGAAAATGTTTAGATATTAATATTTGCTTATTTATTTAAAATGAATTTCCATTATCTTTCCAAGTATTTACATTTTTCAAGTATCGGCTACCTCAGTTAAATTTAGATATATACATTCAAATGTACTAAATAATAAGAAAACTCTTTACACTTAAAAACATTGAAAAAAGTGTTAATGGGTAATGAGTAGACAAAAAACAGGCTATTAATATTAGTATAAGGCTTTTCATATATTCTACTAATGTGATTTCAATTATTAACTATAGTAAAACAAAATTAGGCAAGTTATTTGAAAACTTTATTTCATACATTACATGTCACTATGAAGTCAACAATGATTATTTATAAAAGATATAAAAGTAGAAAAATAAAAAATGATCAACAGATTTTATCCAAGTTATTCATATTATTTATTTATTCCTTCATCAAAGTCCTCCAATTAGAGGTAGAACTTAACTTTTTTAATTGTAGCTCTAATACTATAAAGAACAATTCTCGTCTTGTTCACTTATTATTATTAATAATATTATTAGTAGTTATTGTAATTATTATTATTTTATTACACTATACTCAGTAATGTCTGAATGATTGCGGAGCGTTCATATATTTTTTTCCCCTTTTTTTGGGTTTTTCGCCATCTAAAACTCAAAAACTATCAAAAATATCTATTTTTATATAAATAAAGAATCACTGGGTGAAAAACAAAAAACCAAACGGAGACAAATTTCTCGGTGATTCTATTCTGTAATCAATTTGCCTAACGAACAAAATTTTAAAAAATATAAAAATGTTCTAAAATAAATACAAACTTTTGAACGTTAACGTTTCGGGAAGTATTCTCCTCCCGTTTTCCCTCTCCCGTTTTCCCTCTCCCGTTTTCGTCTCTCCCTCCATTTACTTCCTAACTTTGTATTATATATAGAAATTAATATAATTTATTTTTTAGATTCGTTTTGAAAACGGGAGGAAATTACTTCCGGAAACGTTAACGTTCAAACATTTTTAACGTAACATTTTTCTTACAGAAAAGACGCACTGAGAAATTTGTCTCCGTTTTTTTTTTGTTTTTACTCGGTGATTCTTTATTTACATAAAAACAGATATTTTTGATATTTTTTGAGTTTTAGATCGTGGCCAAAAACCCAAAAAAAAAGAAGAAAAAAAATTATACTCAGTGGCGGCTTGTGAGGGGGGCCGTTGGGACTCCGCCCATCCAGCATTTATCACAGTAAACAATTTTTCAGGGCAAAACACCATATTTTATTTCCGTTCAGTTTCTTTCCTTTAATTAATTTTCCTAGTTCACCTCCTGTACAGGGATTCAATGGCACGGAAAGTAAAAAGAAGGAAGGAGAAAGCAAAAAAATTCCTCAGCAGCACTATTTTCTTCTACGCCGTTCCACTTTAAAAACCCACGAGCCGCCACTGACTATACTATACTATTACGACTATAAACACTAAATAAATGTACAATAAAATATAATAACCTAGTGGATCACCATTTGGTCAAGAAAACCTCAACTCATTCCTTGTATTTCGTTAGTTCATTTTCATAAAAATTCACTACATCTTCAAAATAAGTATAATTTTCTAGTGTTGTCTATTCCAGTTAAAATATTTTTAAATACCTCATAAATGTTATGATGTCTCAGTTATATTACTTACTCTATTTTGTTAGCGTTTCGATTTTTTATATTAAACTATCCTCAGAACAGCTACAATTCTACAAGATATACTATTCCTGTACAAGGTATAAATTTATATTATAACACATACCTCCTGATATCTTAATATATTATATTAAAATTATAGTACCAATCATAAATTAATAGCTGAGATTTTTTTTAACAAAATTTGTTATTCTTTGTTCAGTTTTCAGTTGACATATTTTTAACTTTGACATATTTTATAAATTTTTTAGATTTATTTTTTATAACCCAACAGTTTTGGGTTTTTCTCTTGTAACGGTATTAGATGCAAAAAATAAAACGTTAATTTATTATTTCATTATCTTATTATACAGGGTGAATCACGATGGATGGTACATTAGAAGTTTACGGAGAAATACTTGGGGTAATGATTTTAAATTTTGGATACTTATGTAAATGAATATGAACTCTTTATTTAATTTATTTTCTGCTCTGCAGTATTGCCATATCTATTCGGAGCTGATTGCAACTTCGTTTTTTTAAATAGAATATCCTATATGTTATTGCATTTATAGACTATGTGAAACATTCTGAATCTTTTTTATATAACATATACTACACCTATTTTAAGGTTTCGAAATAAAAAATATTTTTAAAGAAATTTGGCAACAAACATCCCTGAATAAACAAACATTTTTTAAATAATGCAATTAAAGCAAAGATAACGGTTTATTTTATTATAATAAACAATAACACAAAATTAAAATTAGAAACATAATACTGGGTAAAAACTATTTTTATAGCAAATGATCGAAACGCTGACCGTTTACCTCCAAACACTTCAACATTGTAATATGGACCCGTTCCATGACGGTTCTTCTTATCTCAATAGCAGCTAAAGTTGCGAATACTTGATGCACCCGATGTTCTAACTCCTCTCTAGTGTTTAGTGACGTTTTGTAGATATTGTCTTTTACAGTACCCCAAAGATAGAAATCAAGGGGAGTTAAATATGGTAGCTGAATGTCTGAAAATGATGATAATGAAATATGGTAGCTGAATGTCCACTGATGGACGGTTTCGCTGACGTTTCGATGGAATCTCATCCATCATTTTCAAAGCGTTTACCCAACGGTGTTTCGACGACAAATGCTGAGCATTTGCACAAAAGCATTTGTCGTCGAAACACTGTCGAGTAAACGCTTTGAAAATGATGGATGAGATTCCATAGAAACGTCAGCGAAACCGTCCATCAGTGATCATTCAGCTACCACGGGATACCCCAGAAAGTATCATTATATATATATATATATATATATATATATATATATATATATATATATATATATATATATATATATATAATTTTCATTTACATCAAAATTTTAATGTTAAATTTAAAATCTGGAAAAGATGTACACATAAATACAGTATAAACTTTGTCCCCATTTTGTAAATGACGAAGAGAAGCTACTACACTTAAAGCCACAAAAAGCGATTTAAAACGTGAGCAAGACATCGTCGTATACCGTCGTATATCACGAAGATTTGAAACAAAATTACTGGCGACACTTGCAGAATATTTCTCTGCAGGGAACTGCAGGATCAGCGGAAGTCAGCTGAGGTGATTCAAGGTGAGCTTATTGTGTTCGTCGCCAGGGTTGGATTTTAATAGTTTCTAACTTTGCGCGAAAATCCTGATGCCTCCGGAGAGAATGTTAGTTTGCTCAACATAGATTTTCATCTATTTGTGCAGGCTTAGAAAGATTTCGTAGAGTAACGACAATGTTGTGTTTTATTTCGTTATTTTGTACACAGAAAATATTACCTGACGTAATTAAATATTTATATTTGAATTGTCAGAAAGCCAAAGAAATGTCTAATTGTAAAATAGTTATTATATTATTTTAAAACATTATTTTCAAGGAATATAGAAGAGAAAAGTTAAATATTTTAATATTTGAGCTCTGATCTAACTTTAAAAATATAATGCATAATTTACGAAGACAATACGAGGGTTGATCGAAAAGTTCACGAACTAAAAATAAAAGCAAAAAAAATTATACACTATACCTATTATATTTTTTTAATGTTACAGATTATCGTCAAATACATTTTCTTTTTCATATTTGGTCTAACATTCATCTGAGTTAAACCATTTTGGTAATATTAATTTATTTTATGTATATGTTTTATGTTATGTATATTTTATGTATATGTTTTATGTTATGTATATTTTATGTATATGAAATTAATATATATATATATATATATATATATATATATATATATATATATATATATATATATAAATGAACAATTTTGTTACTTGCTTGACCGGGAAGGAGCCCCACCTATCCCTTCAACTGGATGACAAATTCTTCAGGGCGCTGACATATACCATACCATGAAGAATAGCGAGACCCTATCCACAGCCAACAACCCATGTTTTCGCCGCCGACCTTCCGTCGGATGGCGTATATATGTGTTAGATTTTCTTGGACTACGTCCAATGATACAGCGGTAGCTGACTGTCATCATACAACCAAACGGTGGGTTCCACAACCTCATGTGGAACACACAACAACCCACGTCTCCGCCTAAATGAACACTTTTGTTGGCTGCTTGACCTCGAAGAAGGGCCACCTATACCTTTAACTGGATGACAGACTTTTTAGGGCGCCGACATATACCATACCATGAAGAATAGGGAGACCCTGTCCACAGCCAACAACCCATGTTTTCGCCGACCTCCCGTCGGATAGCGTATATATGTAGTGTTAGATTTTCTTGGACTGCGTCCAATGAGACAGCAGTAGCTGAGTGTCATCACACACCCAACCGTTGGGTTCCACAATCTCATGTGGAACACACAACAACCCGCGTCTCCGCCTAAATGGGTTGTTGGCTGTGGATAGGGTTTCCCTATTCTTGATGGTATGGTATATGTTGACGCCCTGAAGAGGCTGAACCTCGAGAGATGAAACATGTGTCATGCAGTTGAAGGGATAGGTGGGGCTCCTTCCCGGTCAAGCAACCAACATGACTGAAAAAACCGATTCTTGTCTTCGAAGCCAGGAGTCCTACACTGTTTTATATATTGTTTGTACACGGTATAATAAGAAGTTAGATGCTTTTCCAGTGCGATAACAAAGGTAATTGCATTTCTGACAAGTAGCTTTATAGTAAGGCTTCATGAATATCAAGCTGGTGACATCTAATTTTGTTTTGAAAGTCTTGGAAAGCAGATAAGTTCTCTATTTTTGCTATCATGGAAAAACCATCACGCTAGTCGAAGAAAACTTGAAAGAGCATTATAGGGTCACTACTCCCTCACGTTTCATAGTTTATAAGCAATTTACTGAGTTTCGCTGTGGCCGAACCAGCACTACTGAGGAAATGGTTAACGAAATCCATGATATCATGTTGGTCGATCACAGATTGAAGATTAGAGAGCTTGTTAACATGATGAATATCTTGGATGAACGCGAATAGAATATCCTTTATGAACATTTGGGCATGACAGTGCGATCAGCACGATGGATACTACGTTTGTTCACTGCGAAACAAATCGGAATTGTTTTCTGGGATCCACAAGGCATTATCTTCATCGACTGTTTGGAAAAGGGAATGATAACCACAGATGAATATTATCATGTATTACTGGGGAAATTTTACGAAGAATTGATAAAATAAACGCCTTCATTTGGCAAAGAAACAAGTGCTATGAAACCATGACAATGCACTCGCCCATTCGTCTAACAAACCAACAGAGAAATTGGTCAATTTACTTTACGAATTGATGCCGCATCCACCCTATTTTCCTATATTGTCCTCCTGCGACTTATTTTTTCTATATATGAAGAAATGGCAGGCTTGAAAATAATTCCCTTGAAATGAAGAGATCATCGTCGAAATAAAGAACTATTTTGCAGAGTTACGCAAGTCGTACTTTTTAGAAGGCATATGTATTTTGGAAAATTGTCGGGCAAAGTGTATTGAGCAAAATTGAGAAGAAATAGATAAGATATATGACTTTCCAATCTACCCTCGTATATTAAGAGGTGGTAATTCTTTATCGCTAACGTGTTTAGTTTCCTTTTACTTCATTTATGTGCTACTTTCAACTTAGCGTTTATATTGAATTTGATGAAACTTTGCTTCCTTGTGTTTTCGTACCAGCGTTAATTTTTTTGCTCAATTCTCACCAACCAACGTGTAGTATTTTACAAAATAGTTGTATGTAAATTTACCTCTTTTACAAGTAGCTAACTCTAACGTGCAAAATCCCTCCAAAGTTCACTTTTTTACGGATTCTCTCACTGCTCTAAATTATCTCTCTTCTGTGATTTTTTCTAGGGCCTCATCTTTGCTTTTTGCTATGCATTATACATCTACCATTACTTGACGAGTATATTTTCATTATTTCTAGCGGCCTCATTTGCACTTTTTCTGTGAGTTGATGTTTTTTACAATGTAGTCAAAAGAGAAGGTTCTTAAGCCATCGCTACACATTGGACCACATGGCCAGGCCAATGTTTGATCCAACGTAGACTGTTCTTTCACACATCACAAGTGGGCATCCACACATTGGCTCTACACAATATTGACAACGAATCAGTAAATAGACAACGCAAAAACCAACTTTACATCCACAGATTGGCCAAGTGACGCTTGCCATATCATATGGCCAATATGTAGCACAGGCTTTATGAATAATAATAAATGACAAAAGATTAACAAGGAGGGTCAAATATTCTTTTTGTAAATTCCTAACTAAATAAAACAGGTAACATTTTCATTATTTTTACAAATTGTAGATGTGTTCGCCTTCATTTAATTATGCATCTATCTATCCTGTTTCACACTATAACTGTCAATTTAACTGTAAAAATATCAAGACCTAGAAGGCTTCAGAGATCCAGAGATATAGGTGAATATAAAGAAATATTGCTGGTCTGTGTTGTCTAATAAATAGGTCTAGGCTATTGAAGGAAATCATAAATCGTGAAGACAGAGGCCTGATGTTACTAACCCTTTATATATCACCGTATTCAATCCTTAAGCTTCTCGTCAATTGGTATCGATATCACGATGATCGTAAACAAGTCCGGCGCTTAACAAAAAAAAGTTAGTTTTTGGAGTTTGTTGTACAGAGTCTTCATTTAATACCGTAATTTAACCTTCGCGAACTATAAATGGGGATAATAATCACAACAAGTTGGTAATAATTAAGACGAACATACCAATTTTCTTAAACTAGATCATACGTTTATTGATTTTTTCAGTTTTTATAAATAATCTGAACCGACACTATCTAAGAATTCCAAAATATAAATTGTATCATCCAAGACATCCAGACGGTAAAGCTTATGGAGACACTGCCATAATTATTCGAAATAATATCAAACATAATGCTTATGGATTCCGCAGTTGGTTCCTTGTAAGATATTTTGAAAATACTAGGATTTTAAATGATCCATTTGTAGCTTTTTAATGTTTCAAACGTTTATTATAGATTTTTCTCTGCATATGTTGTTGTTAGGACTTTCTCTATTAAAGGGTATTAATTCAAGCCACTTTTGAGAAAGCCCTAACAACACGAAATATATCTAGAGCAAAATCTATAATAAACGTTTGAAACATTAAATAGTTACAAGCGTATTATTTAAAATTCTAGTAATATTAAACATCATGAAAGGGAAAAATTTACCAATAGTAATCTACAAGCCACCACTATTACCAGTATTACTGTTGAAGACGTAAATGGGTATATAACTATGACGGCAATCTATTGCCCGCCGAAACATCAAAATAGGAGGAAACATATTGGAGAATTTTTGACCACACTAGGTAACAAGTTTATAGCGGGGGCGATTATAATGTGAAGCACCCAATATGGGGATCCAAAATAACTAGCACAAAAGGCAGAGAACTGGTCAAAACAATTAAAACTAACAATCTATAACATATCGCTACGGGACAACCAACATAATGGCCTACAAAGGCTATAGATTTTGCTATCATGAAAGTTATTGATTTAAAAAAATGCAAGGCAGAATCCTGTCGTCTAACCACTCCCCTAAGATTATAAACATCTACTCAAATATGATGACAGTTAACATTCAGTGTCACATTCAGACACAAATTAGATGAACTTATATCATTAGATCAACCTCTAAAACAAAAAGAGCCATATAGATTTGCCAGTTCTAAATCTAACATCTAACATCTCCTGATTACAGACCTCCATAAAAAAATGAAGCGTCGCATCAAATTAAGGAAAAAATAATTAATTTACAGCAAAAAAAGAACTAAAAGAGATAATAAAAGAGCAACAAAATTCAGGAGTACAAGAATGCATAATGAACTGACATAACAGATTATTCATTGTAGAAAGCGACGAGAAAGCTAGAAAAACCTCATCAACCTAATCCACCGATTAAAGGCAATAATAGGTGGACAAGAACAGATGCAGGATGTAGGAAGAGCCAAAATGATTTCCAAACACTTACAAAAAGTTTTTGAACCCTTCCCCCCTGAATTACCAATCGAAGAAGAAAACAACACAACAGAGCATTAGAAGCACCTTTCCAAATGGATTATCCACACCCGTCACCAATCAGTTATTCTACCATAGATAATAGGGTGACATAATTCCAAAAAGTTGAATGATTTAAAGAATTCCCAATCTTGCAATACATTTATAACTGGTGCGTGAAACCCTACAAGTTAATTAAGGCATTTTTATGATGGAATGAAAAACATCTGAAACTACCTTTAAACATTTTGGTAATTTTCATTGCATATACATCATAGTTTTCTTGTGAATATGCAATTATTTTTAACGAAGCAGATCTATTTTTGTTCAGGTTGTGTTATTCATGACACGACCAAGCGTTATATTCTGACGGTATGAATAGACATTTTCATCAAACTTTTAATTCGCGGGAAATGTATAGTAACTTTTTGCAGAAAATATATTATCTATTTGAAAAAGACCGCCCAACTTTCGCAGACTACCGTCAACATAAATTCCACTCCAACTTAGGTAAATAAGTGAGTTTATAACTTGGGTCTTAGTTAAGAAAAAGAAAAGAAGAAATTCTTTTTGAAAGTTGGCAGCGAAATAGCAGCATTTTGAAAGAAACTTTAATGTGCAGTATATTTTTCACTTTAGTTATTAGTATGGTTTATATAAAATTGTTTTACATTATATTTATATACTACTTTGATTAACCAGTAAAGTGATCGTTGTTTTAAAAATGTGTGTTCTTTACACATCTTCTTGATATCTATTAGAAGTGTCATATCATTTTGCTTGTGAACTTATAATTATAGCTCTTTTGAGCAAAGAATTTGCATTAAATTAAAAGAAAAAAAAATATTATGCTGTTACCTTAAAAATATTCAGAAAGTGTGACGGCGATAAAGCTATGTCAAAGAACATGTGGTAACAAGGACTTTAGTGTTTTCAGTAGAGAAACAGCTGAAGAAGAAGTACCTCTTTCAGAAAGACAATTATAAAGAAAAACATACAGGTTTTTGGCAAAATAATTCATTAAACTCGAAGAGATTTACCTCTAAACACCAAATCACTTTTTTTAAACTTCTCGACGCACGTTTCGCTAACCATGTTAGCATCATCAGCAGATGATTTAATCTATCCCGTTCGATCAACTTTTTTAATTATTAATGTAAGGTTCAATAAACTTCACGTTTCATGATTTTTACACGCTTCATTAGGTAACATAGTTTAGTTATAGAATTAGATTAATCATATCCTGATGATGCTAACGTGGTTAGCGAAACGTGCGTCGAGAAGTTTAAAAAAGGTATTTGGTGTTTAGTGGTCTTCGAGTTTAGTGTTTCACACCGAAGGTTCGAATAGAAGAATTGAAAATAATTAATGATTTTTGCATTACGATTACGTAACATCGCAGTAATTATTCGTTAGTGTTTTCGATTCGCTAAAAACTAAACATATACCATTCAACAAGCACCAAATTCATCAGATACGGAATCGTGTGCCTTAAATGATGCAGAACAACCAGTACGGTCAAAAAACGGTGGAGGGTGGAGGGTGAAGGATTCGATGCGCAGAAGGACGAAAATCCTTGTCTTATACGGCTAGAGCACGAACAGGAACTCAGACTAACATTGCAAACCATTTTTAAATATTAACACAAGCTAGGGAAAATCAAAAAAGAGAATTGTTGACTTCCCAATGAACTTATAGCTGAGAATAAGAGTAGACTCGTTGATGTTGTATTATTGCTTTCTAGATTTGAGAAAATAATATAAAAGAAGATTGTAACTTGATGGCGAGAAGTGGATCATCTTCGATAATGCAAAGAGGTGAAAATCATGGGTTAATCTTGGTGAGCAATCAACCAGTCCCGCAACCAAATATTTAAGCCAAAAAGATGTTATTATGTGTATGGTGGGATCAGCTCGACGTCGAGCATTATGAGTTGCTCAAATCTGCTCAGTCACGTTAGTGATGCTCTGAAAAAATAAATACCTAATTCTAGCTAAGGAAGAAGGGAAATCATTTTGCTTCAGGGCAACCACGATCACATGCCGCAAAAAGGACTCTGAAAACAACCACCAAGTAAAACTGAAAGATTTTAATTACACTTGGCGTATTCTCCAGGCTTTGCTCCTTCGGATTTTCAACTTTTCGAATCCCTGCAGCAGCACTTCTGTGATAGGTCCTTTACGCCCTTTGAGGAAGTCAAAAAGAGCCTCAGTGACTTTATTGCATTAAGACCATGAAGCATTTTCCGATTTAAAATTCGATAGTTGTCTGAAAGTTGGTGAAAATGTATTGAAAGTGAGAGAAATTTCTTCGAAGATTGAGTTTGTATTCCATTCAATTTTCTCACTTAGCTATCGAGATAGCCTATGTGACTCCTACTTTTATTTTTTGAGATTGCTTGGTTATATGTTTTGGGGACCTCTAGGTGGCTCAGGAAACCGTTGGTTAAGCTGAACTGAGGATTCTGCACGCGGGTTGAACCGCACAAAACAAAGTCTTAGACGACTATTTTGGAGATTTTAAAAAAGGAATCTGGATTTGGTCGGGATTAACAGAGATTTGCTTAGATTAGATGACGCGGAAGGAGGCTGGAAGGGAGGCCAAAGTCCGTGGAGGCTTCGGGTTTTGTCGCGTGGAATCTGGGGTCTATGGTTGTTTACTAGAGCTGGACGATTGGACCTAATCCGGGTTGAATCAGACCCAGTAATTGCACTGAGATTTGCTTCGCAAGTTCGTCGATTGGACTGGCTTGCGCTGCTGGTAATTGCATCGGAATTTCATTCCGTTGCTGGTCCCACACAATTGCTTGTGCGAGAGTTGGAGTTAGCGTTGGCGATATCGCTTCGGGTTGGGAGCACTGCGAAGACGGTATCCTCGTGGTTGATCCCTGGGTTGGTTTGGCTGTGTAACCGGTTTAGTTCGTTGGATGCATACCTTGGAACTTGCAGCAGATAGCTGATAGGTTGCTGTCCCTTTCGCATTCGCTGCTGGTGTGATCACCCGAGCATTTAACACAAAATGGACGTTGCTTTACACTGGTTTGATACGTGTCCGAATTTCTGGCAGTTAAAGCACTGGTGCATTATCTGCGGTTTGTAACATCGCGGAAGCCACATTAGCCTGCCTACGATTGGCTATTTTCACGACCTCGATCACTAAACGACTACTGGACGATTACCGCACCGAATGAACGGAAGTGTGGAAGCGATCCGAAAACACGTCCGATCTTTATGACCACCGACACAGAACTTTTGAATTTATATTACTTTTTCTAGATAGGATGCTACATTTGGTCGGTGCTTCTCTACGGTGTAGAGGGTTGGACCTTAAAGGCAAATGCTAAGAACAGACTACAGGCTTTTGAGATGTGGATATATCGCAGAATTCTTAAGTTACCATGGACTGCTAGGGTGCCTACGGCGGTAACATCATGCGAGGCCAGAAATACCATTTCCTTCAACTAATCATCGAAGGCAAAATAGAAGTTAGAAGAGGATTACGACATAAAATAATGTTAAGACTGCGAAACGTGAGGCAATGGACGGGCATAAACGGTATACAATCGCTAATTTATACCGTCAGAGATAGAGAGAATGGAAAATGTAGTCGCAAACATCAATTAATGGATTTGCAAAGGAAGAAGAAGATTACTTTTTTCACAGGTGAGAATAAGTTAGTGGCTTTGATGTTGTGTTATTACTCTGTAGATTCAAGAAAAAAAAAATACATAAATCTGTAATCGAGAGAGAAGATGGATCAAAGAGGGGAAAATCAAAGAGGGGATGGACTATCAACCAGTACCGCAAAATCAAGTACCCACGTTAAAAACATATTGCTGAGTATATAATGTGGGATTAGCTGAGTGTCGTGCATTATGAGTTGCTCCAATCTAGTTAAACAGTCACTGTTGATCGTTATCAGACGCAAATATTTCATATGTCTGACGCTCTGGAGGAAAAAAGGTCTTATTCTGGCAAGAAACCAAAGAAAAGTATCAGACCATTCCTGTTGCAACAGTAATAATTTATCCATTTTTTGAGAGTGCACAATGGAATAAACAATACCCTTGTTATTCCACCGGTCGTCATCACCTTTCGATGAATATTTGTTTTTGATATCGTTTTTGAGCTTGTTGTCTCATAACATTTAAGATTGTTGATGTTGAAGGTTGTTATAAACATTCTTATTAAAAGCATTTTTGATATAAACACCTTCTTCTTTGAACTAGGGCATCTTCAAGTTCTTTTTCTTTCCAAGTATGAAAAAATGTCTGGTTGGAAATAAATTCCCGTCAAATAAAGAGATCATCGCTAAATCAGAGAACTATTTAGAAGCCGTGCTTTTTGAAAGGCATATAAGGCATAGTTGGAAAATTGTTGAGCACAGTGAATCGACCTAAAAGGAGATTATATTGAAAAATAAATCGGTTTTAATTAAAAAAAAATATATTTAAATTAAAAACTATTATACTTTTCACTCTCCCCGCGTGTAGTTACAGTTTAATGGCAAAAATCAAGTCAACCCCGTAGATTCTGAACGAAGAGATATAAATCCGTTAAATTACGAATAACCTTCTGGCAGTATTAAACAGGAGCCAAGCCCATGAAATTATTAATATAATCAATATTTGTGACTGTCTTAAGTCGACTCACCTGGCGCCAGAACAGTTTTTTCACCGAATCAATTAGCGTTGATATTATTGACATAATATTATTGAAACAACTGAGAATGTACATAATATTTTCAT
Organism: Cosmopolites sordidus; assembly: GCA_031761425.1. Lineage (NCBI taxonomy): Eukaryota > Metazoa > Arthropoda > Insecta > Coleoptera > Curculionidae > Cosmopolites > Cosmopolites sordidus. Next base: position 245,600 of record JARFXV010002005.1, read on the forward strand.
ATTACAACATCTAAAAGTTTAATAAGATGACAAAAGTCAATATTTTCGTATTTCTTTAAATAATATTATTACTGTACTCATTGAAATGCTAATTAAAATTCTTTGAGTATTAATGGAATTTTATGGTAATGTCCATAGATGTTCATTTATTTGCTGCTGTTTACATTGTTTATAAAATATGGTTTATATATTTGAGTATCTCCAATGCTTATGGAATTTTTAATGACTGAACCAATGGCTTAACGTGGGCTTCGAACTACAGTCATCCGCTATCCGTTAAGCCGTCAGCATTTCCAAGACCTTGATTGACTTTATATTTGTGAACTGAACTATTAGTTATATCGAAAATATACCGACTGGCAGGTGATTAGTAAAGTGTAACAAAAGTATTTACGTTTTTGAAATATTTACTGTTTAAAAAATGTATACCTGGATGATATTCCTTGAAATATTGTTTTCGAAAATACCACGATGGGTTTTTGGAGGCGAAAAACTCGACGCTGCCAGTTTTTGATTCTTCAGTCCTGATTTTTTTTCTCGCAAAAATTGAGGACCTGAATAAGTGGTAATCCAACGCAGCAAGATCGAAGCCGTATGGTGAACGAGAAGTTCAAAGTACAATTCGTTAATAATTGAGGTGATTAGATACGAAGTGTATAGTCTTGAGTTTTCTGGCTGCAGGAGGACGTTTGTACGGTGGGCCAAAGTTGGATATTTTTCGATCAGAACAGCGTGAACTTCTTCAAGCAGATCTAAGTAGAGTTCTGAATTTATCGTCCTATCACTAGGAACTAACTTAAAGTAAATTATTCCTTCAAAATTCCAGAAATAGCATTCCAACCCACAGCAGAACCTTTTTGACAAATCTTTCTCGCTTTGTTTCCAGAAGTACTTTTTCAGAATTGTCGAAATAAACACATTTTTCATTATAGGTAACAATTCCTTTAATGTATCGGTAGGGTTTTTCAGGAGAGTTTTACGCTCTTCAACCTAATGCCTGCTTACTGATGCTTCTACAGCTATTTGGCGCTATCTATGTGCCTTGAAAATTTCGGTTAATGGTAGTGTGGGATACTCTGATCTTCACTTATCTTCAACGTTAGTCCCCTCCTGGAACTTTTTGAACTAGAGCTGGTGCGGATTGATATGGCACCTTCCTTATCTACTTCGCAACTCTCACGAGCGGGGTACTGACCCCACAACTGCGCTCTGAAGCCTTTATTAAAATAATGTCTTAAAATTGCTCTAATTTTACGACTTATTTCACTCATTTTAACGCTTTTGTTAAAAACTGAATATTTCGCACAGCAATTACTTTAATTCTTGAAAGGCTTTATTCACAGTAAAATGAATTATTCAGCTCAAGATCTGATGGATCGCGTTCCAGCACTTTCCACTGTTAAGTACAATTACAAGAACTTCAATTTTATCAATGTTATCATGATATAAAGATTTATTACTTGTTCAAACATATCGAGATGATCTGAGGCACCCGATACTTGATGAAAATTTATCTTCAAGAAACAAACTGAGAGATTTATATCTATATTCCCACTATCAATTTAATATAGTACATATTTGAAAAAGTCTTTAAAAATTTGAAAAAGTATATAAGTCTAGTAGTATTTTTAACACCCTTATCCTCCATGATAAAAAAATCTTTAAAGGTTTTGAAGAGTTTACCTTTAACTCGAAGAGAACATCAAATTACATTATTTAACATCAACAGGAGACGATTCAATATAATTCTAAAAATTCTAATTCTAATTCTAAAACTAAACCGTACCTATTGAAACGTGTAGAAATCAGACTGAATCATCTCCTGATGTTGTGGTATTTTGTGGGTATTTAGAAGGTTCCAATTGAAGAATTGTTGTTGTTACCTTTACCAAATGTAGATCTTGATATCTATACATTCGTTAATTATGGCAAAATGATGTTTAATGGCAAAAAATGTATTCAATATTATTTTTTTTACAGAAAATTAAAATAAATCTATAATGGACCTATTCCATTCAGGATAAAGAATCTATTCCATTCAGTCAACTTTTTGAAGTATAATATAACGTTTGATTAATTTCCCAGTTTATAATTTTTACCGGATTCGTTAGGCAAGGTTGTCATATAAACAGAACATACTTTAATTTTAAAATTAGTTGATGATGAATCATCTCCTGATGATACTAACATGGACAGCGAAATGCACGTGGAGAAGTTAAAGACAAGTGATTTTGTGTTTAGTAGTAAATCTTTTTGAGTTTAGTGTTTCATACCAAAGGTTTTAATAAAATAATTGATTTTTTATGTTGATTTTACTAACACTACCCTAAACAAGAATAAAACCTGTTTCCGGCATTTAATGTTAGGTAAATAAAGCCTGTATTTACCAGGTGTGGCTATTAAATAACGAGACTGACACTGCTACAGAAGAAGCACGCATGCGCCAAACGCCAATGACCAACAGCTGTTTAGCGTGAAGCCTTCTCTTCCGAATGCAGTACCTCTCGCTTCTGTAGACAAATCCGTAGCCATCCTTCGCACTAGAGTTTTTTTTTGTTTCGCCGGAAAATGTTAAATTTCACTTGAAACTTGGAAAAGCCGCCACTGAAACTTTTAATTTATGAATTTATGAAAAATTTAATTAATTTTTTTGAATTGATTGTATGAAGTATATAGCAATGAACGTTTATCACCTGCACGTATTTCTGAGTGGTTTAAGCGTTTTTAAGATTGCCGAGAACACGTTGAAGATGATCCACACCCGGATTGTCCTTTCACGCCAAAAACGGATAACAATATCGAAACAATCGGTAATCTGGTTCGATTTGTCCGTCGGTTAGATATTCGTGCCATTGCTGAAACCATAGGAATGGACAAAGAATGCGTAGGGTAAAATTTACATAACAATTTTAACATGCAAAAAATGTGTGCCAAAATGGTGCCTAAAATTCTCACGTTTGAACTCGCAAAAATGTTTTTATTGATACTTAGAATGCCATTGAAAATAACCCAAATTTATTGGGTTATCCTATTAAAGGGTAATAATATGTGACGAATTGTGGTTTTTTACTTTTGATCCTGAAACGAAATGCCAATCTATCCACTGAAAGAGCTCACCGAGAACTAAGAAACTCGAATGAGCAAATCAAAATTCAAAGTAATGTTTGTTTTTTTTCAATATTCATGAGATTGTGTACCTCCACTTGGTTCCTGAATGTCACACTATTAATCAACATTACTAACTTCACGTTATTGCTGAACCCCGTAAAAAATAAAGAAAAAATGATTTGAATTGTTGAAGGACAAGTCAAGGGTTCTCCACCAAGACAATGTGCCGGCTCATTGCGCATTGTCAGTCAAGTGGTTTCTAGTCAAGTAAAGCATGCCAATGTTAAACCATCCGACTTGTTTCCCAGATCTTGCACCGCGCGACTTCTATCTGTTTCCTAAGGTGAAATCGGCATTAAAAGGAACAAAATTGGAGACAGTTGAAACTGTAAAAGAAAAAGCGGCACGCGTTCTGAAGGAGCAGACAGAAGAAGACTTCCAGCACTGTTTCGAACAATGGAAGATTCGCATGGTATGTTTTGGTGATAGAGGAGTGCTGTATACTGAAGGTGATGGTACGTAAATATGTATGAAATCAAATTAATGAAAATTATGAAATCAATTAATGTTTTACAGCGTCAGTGTCGCTTTCAGTCACACCTCGTAGGTGTCATTAGTACTCCTAGTACATCAACATTTACTTATTTCACTATATTCTATTTCATATACTCGAATTTCCAAATTATTTTCTTTTTTATTCTCTTTATGGTCAGTGGTAAATATCTCTTACCAGAAGGATTATTGTAGAATGATACTAGGCCTATAATTTTTCTAAAGAAAACTTTAAACACAGATTGTCACTAACGTAAATGTTTCTAATCACTAAATAATATATGCTCCTTAAATTCATATCCAATAAAACATAACTTAATCAATTGAATTTAAAAATCGCAAAAAATAATACCATTCAGAGAATGAAAAACATTACTAATGAAACCTGTTCCGACCCGGTAATCTCTGTTTTATCTCAACATAAAAAACAGCAGCTAGAGAGATGAGTATCATGTATTTATTTAAAATTACTTCAGAGAAAGGATAATATTTCAATATCGTTAAAATATAATAGTGAACTAAATGGAGAAACTTTTAACATATAGTAAAGCGTTCCAAATTATATTACGAGGTATGCAAATAAAGTAGAGACTGATTTTTTATTTATTTAATTGAAACTACAAATCTATATTCTCTCCTTCAAACTAGTGACCTTGGGAAGCGACACCTCGCTAGATACGGTTTGTCTACTCTTCATAGCAGTCCTGGAACTTAGATACTGGAATCGCCTTCAGCTGGTAGGTTATGCCTTTTGAATGTTCGCATGGCCTTTTTGGTTATAACCTTTTGAATTGTCTCAAAATAGTGTTGTTTCAGGTGAATTTAATCTGAAAAGGAAAAATTCGCAAGGACTCAAAGCTGGTGCATAACAAGGCTCCGGAGCGACAGTGATGTTTTTTCTTGCCATTTCTTATTTGTTCTTGATGTTGGGTTTTACGCGAATAACCTTTTTTCTAAGACTTTAAAGAAACTCTTCGTAAAAATGCTGGTTTACCGTTGGCATTGACGCACAAATTCTTTGTGAATGATTCCCTAGCAATAAAAAAAAAACAAACCAGCATGATATGATGACTTTTGATTCATTCTCGTTTTTTCTGAACGTAGTAAGGTTGAAGTGTGTCATTCCTAGCTCTGGCACTTCGTTTCCAAGTCGTATTCATAAATCCAAGACTTTGGTACTGATGGCAGTAATCACATTACTACTGACATTAATAACACGTCCGAGAAAATGAGGGTCATTTTCAACCCACCCCAAAATATCAAGATGTTTTCCTCCTTTTGTCCCTTTGATCCTGCGAAAAGTTTTTTTCAATATTTTCATACAGATTTGCTTCCTCAAAATCGTCATCATCGCTTCATCAAAATCGTCAATCATTGGTCAAAATCGTATAAATGGTTGTGTGAGTTTTCCGATCGATGATTGGAACGCACAAAATATCACATTCTAAGAGCTTCTTAATCACTTCTTGTAGTTGAAGGCGTTTTGCTGCAAGTTTCGTCTTTAATCGAGTTTCGGCCTTCAGAGAATGCTTTAACCACCTGAAATCATGGGCCCTCTACAAAAAAGGTTTCCATAGGCCTATTGAAGTTTTTTTTTAAATAAATTTTCAATCCTGGGAAAAGGCAAAAGTCACAAGGACTCAAATCTGTTGAATAAGGAGGTCACAGTGATGTTTTTACTGGACAAAAACTCGTTAATTAAAATTGCTTTGTGGGATGGCGCATTGTTGTGATACAGCACCAGGGTATTCTTTATGTTGGGTATCACACGAATAAGCATTTTTCGAAGTATTTCAAGAACATCTCCGTAAAAATGCTGGTTTACGGGTGGCATTGAGGCACAAATTCCTTGTGAATGATTCCCTAACTATAAAAAAAAATTAGCATAATTTTGATCTTTGATTCATTCATTCTTTTTTTGGCATGAGGTTGGAGTGTGCTACTGGTGACAGTACCAAGACAGATTCCACAAAATTACGGTCATTTTCAATCCATCCCAAAACATCACAATATTTTCCTCCTTTTTTCCCTTTAACAATGCGAAAATCTTTCCGGAAACATTTTCTTCATCTTCAATTTATTGGTCAAAAATCTGATGAATAGTTGTGTCAGTTTTCCGATCATTCGGACCGCCAATCGACAATTGAAACGCACAAGATATCAAATTCTGAGAGTTTATTCATCACTTCTTGCAGTTGAAGGAGTCTCGGCCTTCTGGGAATGCCTTAACCACTTGAAAACCTGAACCCCTTACAAAACAGTTTCCGTAGGCCTGTTGAAGTTTTGTATAAGTTATCGTGGCACCGTGCCCCATGTCTAAAACAAAATTTGACAATCGTTGCTCAAAATTGTTGACTCTCATTTTAAGAACGCACTATAAAAATTCGGTTTAAAAAAATTGCTACGGACCACCAAGTCACTCTAGGAAGTTAGGTTTAAACTCGTAGTGAAGACGCATCAAATGTTGACCTGGCTCCACCCCAAAGAGGAAGCCAACAGTTTTGCTAGATTGAAAGCTACACTGCCAGTTTCATTACTTTGTTTCTCGTATACCCTGCTACCATGTTTCCTTATGCCATCTTTTTTACACCTCGTATATCAATGCTATATAGAAGAAACTAGCAATCAAGATACATTTCCACATTTTTATTTATTTCCAGATATTTATAATCAGTTTTATATAATATTCGTAGTCACAATATTCATAATCATGCTGTGTTGACCAATTGATATGCTATATTGACTGACAACATTCAGAAACTGGTATCATTAACTGAACAAGTTTGCTTAATTTTTTGACCACCTGTATATACTGCACATTGTATATACTGCACTGTACACCTGTACACCTGTATATACTGCAATTTATTATAATACTAAACCCGAGCAATAATATTTTCGTGATTACCTACCCTGTCCGAACTAATAAACGAAAGTAAATGCCTTGGCCTGTATTTTCCCAACACATCAACTTTCAATAATTTTAAAAGCTAATTCTGGTTTTCCTTCGCCTTTATGAAATGGACTGATGTAATTTCGTTGATTCGATTTATGAAACGTCGATAAACACGAAGGTGGTAAAATTACCGATAAACTTAAATCTGAGAATCGATATTTTCATCTACACTGCTCAAGAGGAAACTCAAAAATAAAGTGGAAAATATGTTGTAAATAGTCTAAAATACTAAAATAAAATATGTTTTAATATATGAGAGTTGTCCGTAAAATAATGTCCCAATTTTATTTCACAAAGAAAATCACATTTATTTACAATGAACTATACATCGTTGGAAAGCCTGGACTACTATTTTTCGTATACCCAGGTCATAGAACCCTCCCGCCGCGGCGCGGAAGCAGCGTACGACCTCTTCTTTCAGCTCGTCGTCAGTCCTGAAATTCGTTCCACTCAGGTGTGACTTTAACGCAGGAAAGAAATGATCACTTGATGCCAGATCCAGGCTCTAGGGAGGCTGTGTGACGTTATCCCAACGAAATTGGTTGATGAGTTCGGTTGTTGTACGGGCGGCGTGGGGACGAGCGTTGTCCTGATGCAAACGAACTCGCTCCATCAGCATGCCCCTTTTTTTGTATTGATTTGCACCGCAAAGGTTCTTCAAAAGTCTGACATTAGCCATCAGCGTTTATTATTGTCCCGGTAGACATGAACTCGCACAACAATATCGCCTTCCTATTTCAAAACACAGTCGCCATCACTTTGCCGGCGGACAATGTTTGTATAAAATTTTGCGGCTTCGCCTATCCTGAATGTCGCCACTGTCGGGACTGTTTTTCGTCTCTGGTGTCGTGTAATGTATCCAGGTTTCGTCGCCAGTGACGATTGAATCCAATAATTCATCCCACTTTTTGCGTAGCAATCAAGAAATTCACGGGCCACTTCAACCTGCTGCCGTGGTGATCTTCGGTGAGGATTATGGGGATATCAGGAATCAATTTGCACAGCTCCCAAATCGTCACCTATCGATCTTCAAGCATTACCACCTCCACTTTTGCAATCGTTTCATCCGAAACCGATGGCCGCCCTGCACGCTGTTCATTATGGACGTATGTACGTTTCTTATTAAATTATCTGCACAATTTTCGGAAGTTTTTAATGTCCGTACACTTCATATAATTGATGATGAATTACTATAGGCGTAGTGCCCCTGGCACACAAAAAACGAATCACAGAACGTAACTCACATCTGCTGCAAACAAATGCTGAGCGCAAACACAGCTCGGAGTAGTGGTCTGGATTTGTAGGCGGGAAACCAAGCTACATGCCAGTTCTGCCGGATCTTCTGTTAAAGCGTTCCTCGCGACTGGAGGCGCCTTGGAGTCCCAGACACTTTACAGACAACTCTTGTATAATATATTTCATATAATAAAAAAGATTTACAGGTTTTAGGGTTAGAGGCGCATCAGAAACTAAGGCTATTTAGCGAGTGGACCTACAACTTAACGTGGGTTCCGAACCACGGTCATCAGCTACCAATAACCCCAGTCAACACTTGCCTCAGGCTATCAGTCCTTGGTTTTGTGTTCAACTATAATCTATTGACCGACGAGTGACCAACGTACAATATCTCTCAGAAGACATCAGGTCTTACACAGCCTTAGTACGCAAGCCTGGTCTCTCCTCGGATGGTCACCAATCCAAGTACTAACCGCAACAACCGACCTACTACTAACTGAATGAGCTCCGAATCGCCGAATATGGCGATTCGGAGATTACATGAGATAATAATAACTTTATATCTAATAAAAAAAATATTATACAGGGTCGCTATTATGTATGGAAACGGTCGCTATTATAGTATTTGAATTTAGCATTGTTGAAAAGAGCATTATTTTCTGAATTCAACCAGAAAAATATTGTATGGTTTTTTTCAGTCTTTTTGCTTCAGTCTGTTTACTTGCTTGCTTGAGGTTACCTGAGGTGGACCTTTTGGCTTTGCTGTGAGGCAATTGCCAGCTCAATTTGTTAGCTGCCCAGAAGTTGTCTGGCTCTTAGGCCATATCCAGGCCACCGACTATATAATTATTGTAGACGGGCTACCGAAATACTACTTCAATGACTTTCGTCACTACTTTCTCTCGATAAAACCAGTCCCAACAAAACAAAAATGTTACGATATTGAAAGATGCACGTGGATATCACGGCGACTGACTCTCGTCTCGTTTCACACGATGCGCACATCATGCGAAACGAGACGGAAGTCTTCAGTCTGTTTTAGGGTAAATATATTTTTCATTTAGTAGGTTATGAAACAATAGATGACAGATGATTATTTGATTGCACTTAATAACAGTTAACGTTAATATGAGAATTGTAGATTATTTTCAAATTGTATATGGAATTAATATGTATTTAACTGAAAGAGAAAAAATTTAAGTACTAACAATTGTTGAATGTGACAGAAAACGCACTTATTCTGAAGTTTGTCGAGTATTTAAATAAGTACATCCGAATAAAAACATCACTAAGTCAACAGTTTCAAAAACGGTGAAAAGATTCAATTATACAGGCAGTATTAAAAGTCGTCCAAAATTATAAAGATAAAAAACAAGAACTGATGACAAAAATTCGTTTAATGTTTTAATTGAGGTAGTAGACAATGGTTTAGACAATGGGTAGATAGAGGTTTCCGTGCTACAATTAGCGTTAAATCATAACATGTGTAGACGCTCAATTCAAAAAATAATAAAAAAAGATTTTTATCCTCACAAAATACAATTTCTACAAAAATTAAGATGATTTTAATCGAAGAGTTCAGTTTTGCGAAGTCATGATGGAAAAAATATGCACGGAAACCTTACCATTATCTATTACATCAATTGCCTGTATGATTGAATATTTTCACCGTTTTTGAAACTGTTGACTTGGCGATGTTTTTATTCGGATATACATCATTAAATACTCGACAAACTTCAGCACAAGTGTGTTTTCTGTCACCGTATCCAATAATTGCTGATATTTCAATTATTTCCCTCTCATTTCAAATTTGAAATTCACAAATTGACGTTAACAGTTGTCAAATGTAATCCAATACTTCATATGTCATTCATTGTTTCATAGTCTACTAAATGAAAATATATTATATTATATATAGCCATTTTTTAAATTTATAAAAAAACATAAAGTATTTACCGCGTTGAATTCAGAAAAAAAATGCTCTTTCCAACAATGTCAAATTCAAGTACTGTTGCCTTTTATAAAAAATTAAGTTAGCCCTGGATTTCAAATATGAGACAAAAAAAACGAATATATACCCAAAAAGTGGCAAATATTTCTTGATGTTTATGTACAAAATTTCATTAAGTAATCTTAAAGCGTTCTCGAGATATTTGACCATTTCCATATATAATAACGACCCTGTATACAGGGTAGAGCGTAATGTATGTCGCAGAACCTACTACGCTAATAATTATTGAAAATTATGAAAATTTTTATAATTAACTTTCGATCTCTTCTTCGTGTTCGCATTATTCTTATAAAAGAGTCGTGACTTATGGAAACTCATGCTGTTTGCGGACTTTAGATTTGGTCTGCCTATCTTTTTGGAGGTCTGACATGTGTCTGTCTATCCGTCCCTGCAGCATCAGTCAAAACTGGAAAAGCTAAGGTTTTTTCTATCTATTTCTTCGAGGGTGATTCCATCGATTTAAAAGCAGAAACAATCTTCATAACATACAGATTACTGGAGAAACGGCAAGTGAAGATACAAAAGCAGATGCTGAATTTCCAGCCAAATTATAAACAAACAATGAATGAGGGAATTAACCTCCTGACTTAGTTTCATTATTGTTGAAGAGACGGGCCTTTTCGGGAAGAGGATGACAAAACGTACATTTTTATCACGTGAAGAAAACCCAGCACAAGGATTTAAAGCTGCAAAAGATCCTATAACTCTGCTACTGGGTGGTAACGCTAATGAAAACTAAATTAAAACCACTACTTGTTTATTATTACAAAACCCCCAAGAGTAACGAGAGTCCAATAAAAAAACCTTGAATCACTATGAAAATTTTCCAGAACTGATTTACCGAACATTTTTGCTCGTCTGTTAAACGCTGCAGCGAATTAAAAAAACTAAAACCGAAAGTTTTACTTTTAATTGATAGGGCTCTAAGGCATCTAACGCATTTGTTCGGTTTAATAACATGCATTCCAGTAGAAGCGGTATTCCTTCCGCCAAATACAACTTCGTTAATCCAACAAATGGGTCATGGTGTAATATCAAATTTTAAAGCTGACGAACGGTGATGAACTGCGGTGAACATTCCGACAACTGATTGATAAAACCGATGGAAAAAATAACCGATCCATTAAAGATTTTTAAAAAAATTACAATATCATGGATGCTGTAGACATCAATCTTTCCTGAAATGAGGTGACGAAAAATGTTTAAAAGGAGTATGGAAGAATTAGAGATGGGCAAAAGTGTTATTTTTAAGAAACAATTGGAAGTGTTACTGCTGTTTTAAAATAACTGTTAAAAATACCAGGTTACTATTATTTTTGTTATTTTAAAATTATTGTCACATTTCACTTACATTTGTTCTTGTAACAGGCATTTTACAACTATATTTACGCGCTATATACTATATAACAATAATTATAAAAATAACAGCTTTAGGTCATTTCTATAAATTGTTAAATCAAATACATAATACAAAATACAATCGTACAATTTGCGCAAAGAACAGATTTATTATATGAAAAAGGAGTAGGTATAAAGCCAGAACACAGAAATCGTTAGATAACAAATATAACCATTTTATTTTACTAATAATTGTTTTCTAAATTCAATATTCTGATAATTTGGACAGCCGGTCGCGTTGGTGAGGACGGTAAGAGCAGCGGCCTGCCGCTGCTGTGTCGAAACCGCACTGGAGCGGTAGTTGGTTCGATTCCAGCGCTCGGATGGTTGTTTTTCTTTCTTTCTTCTGTCTGTTTACTTCCTAAATGTTTGTGATTGTTTCTAAGCAAGAGTGTAAAATCCGACTACGAATTACCCCTCATTCACGCCAGTTAAAGGCTGGGTAAGGCCGGATGCCTTCTGCGAAGTGTTACGTTGGTCACTCGCCAGTCAGTAGGTTTCCTGATAGACTTATGGGTAGGCACATAACCAAGGGTTTATAGCCCGGAAGCTGATGATCGTGGTTCGGAACCCACGTTAAGCTGTAGGTCCAGTCGCTAAATAGCCTAGTTGCTGATGCGCCTCTAACCCTAACACTTTACCTTTTTTTTTTAATTTGGACAGATTACAAAAATGTAATTTTTGTTGCGATTTTTTAATATTCCTATTTCCTCTATATTTACTTTCAATTTGACTTACTTTGGAAACATCTAAATAATCTGGTGCATATTACTAGGTAGGTAGGTAGGGAACTAGGAGGTATTATAATAATATAAATTTTATTTTGAAGATTGTTCTAGTACAAATAATTGTGAAGTCGATCATTAAAATGTTGTTAATGTATAAATGTGAAATGTGCAAACATTTGCGTAGTTGATCGTATTTAATGTTAGTTATTATTACTCTGCAGGCAGAACGGAAATATTATTATAAAAATTTGTTGTTTTTAAGTTTAAATTTTTACATGCCAGTAGCCAAATATTCCTAATGTTTTTCTCGAAACAGCGAATGTACGAAACATATTTTCTGGAAACATACGAAAAGCACTGTTATTTTCTATCGGTTATTAAATGCGCTATCTGTTATTTGTCTGATGAGGAGTTATCGGGAACGTGGCAACAGCGACTACGAACATATAACATTAACAGTGTACCTGTTATTTCTTCACATCGATAACAGTTGTTAAACGTTAATATGAAATAACATTTATAAATTAACAGATAATAAATAACGACCCACCTCTAGGAATAATGTAGGACCTAGGAGCTAAGCAAGGATCACACAAAAGAATCCATTGTAGACGTCGACGAAATTGTCAAGCTAGCTAATGAAACAAGATTAGACAATATAAATGCGCAGGATATTGAATTTGCAAGTTACAACTGTATTTGAAACAAAGTATTTCCAACAACGATCTTAAAAAATTAGTAGAACAAGTGCAGGAATTTGACGAAATGAGCGTTTCTGAAGATGAGGAGCAAAAGGAACTTTCAACAGAATTTCTAAAAAAATGTTTAGCAACAGTAATCGAAATTATAGATCAGTTTATGCAAAATGATTTTAATTTTGATAGAAGTTCAAAGGCAACACGAAGCATCATTGATGGGATGTCGTGCTATCGACAACTGGTTGCTGAACGAAACAGGGAAAGGTAAACGACGTTAGATGACTTCTTCATTAAAAAATGAAAGATGTCAAATGAGGAAGAACTTTCCTCATCACAAACATAGCTTCTTTACTTGAACTTGTTTGGTTTTCATGAATGTTTTATGCATAAAAACCTATTTTACCAATAAATATGTAGATAATTAATGCAATAAAAACGTATTTAACGTTAAATGATACAAGATAAAACAAAGAAACTGATAAATTTTCTTATTATTCGTTTTGTTTAACTTATCCCCAATATTTTTATGTTAAAATTATTTCGTTTAACGCTATTTCGTTTAGCGCTCGAACTTATTGGAACGCATCCTCGACGTTAAGCGGAGTTTTACTGTACTGATGTTTTGCTGAGTTGTCTAAAATTGTAATTATCTCTAAAACCGTGCCCCTACTAAAAATTTAAGGAGTACTTTTTATTGACAAAAGACTGTTATTTCCACAAATTAACAGGCTTCAAAAAATAGCGATTTACTGTTTTTGAAGTTATACTTCGTATGGCGCGTTTGGAAAAACAGATCAGAGTGTATTCCTTATTTATGAAATTGATATCGCTACCCCTTCTCTACACCGCCGTTTAGTTTTCAGCAATACCACCAAATTATGCTTCATAGCGACTTGCGCTACATCTACAAGCTTCACGTTTTTATTTCAGTTTCAAAATTATTAAAAATGTTTGAAAACTTTGAAGATCCATATATATGTAATTACGCCTTACTGATCAAAAGCTAATTAAAAGAACTTTAATCATTTTCAATGCTTATTACAATACTAGGTTTTGCGACATACCAATAAGGACCACTCTGTATATTTTTCATAATTTTGAAACATTGGTGTTAAATGAATACTTTATAACAAATTTTCCACTCACACCAAATAGTATTTGTTTAACTCAGCGCATGTTTCATTAGTCAAGTTATATAATCAGGACATGACTAAAACTGAAGCTTTTGTTTAAAATTTATATTTACAACCTGTTTTGTTTACAATTTATATCTAAACCTAGTGCGGTCAATAGTGTCAAAGTTATTGAAGCATATAAAATGGCTCGTTCAATACAAAAACAAAGAAAGAAGGGTATAGGATTTGTCTTCTATCTTTATTTAAACCATTTTTACATTTGGCTGTTCCGATACTTCCGTACATATCTAATAATCTCCTATCTTTTTCATCTCTAAATACTTTTGATTAAATCTATATTATGGTTAGTTTCATAAATATGTTGGGGAACCGAAGCTCTATCTGGATTATTATTTCTCAATCGAGCCAAATCTTTTTTATATCTTGTTACTATCGACATTCTTATTTTAGCGTTATACGAGGGTTCCTATTTTTGTATCTGGAATTGGTAACAATGGTGTTGCTAGGCACCATTTGACATATACATCGTAAAGTTTGACATTATTGATTATATACGTACTCAGAACATTTTGTCATACGGATACTATTTGTGTTGTTTAGTAACTTGAAAATTTCATCTCAATCAAAAAATGGAATTTTCATGCGATGGTTTACTACCATTTTCGACATGTATTATCTCAACAACAGTTCATCGATTAACTCATTTCGACTTTTCGCGATGAGGCACCATCTAAAACCACCGTATATTACTGGTTTAGTGAATTCAGTCGTGGCTGTCGTTCGCTCATGGACGAATTTAAAGAAGGTCATTCAAAATAGGTTGTTGTGCCCCAAAACATCGATACTGTGCGCGAACTGATAAAGCAAAATCGTCATGTGACATACCTTGAGATTGAGGCATCTGGGAATTAGTATAACAAGTATACATAAGAATTTACATGAACATTTAGCTGTGAAAAAGATTTGTGCGCGTTGGATTCCGCATAATTTGATAATTGCTCAAAAAAGGCTCGTGTCGATTGGTATTAAGAAATTATCAAAAAATATAATCGTGGTACGTAAAACGCCGTGTATAACATCTACACAGGTCACGAATCTTGGATCTATGTGTATGAACTCGAAAATAAAGAGCAGTCGGGTCTTTTAAAATGAGCCAAACCCCCCAAAAGTTGTTCGCACAAGAAGCACTTCGAAGCAAATGGTCCCCTGCTTTTTTGGGATAAATGGGCACGTGGTTAGAGTGCCACTAGAGAATTGTAGAACAGTCAATTCTGAATGTTACACAACTATTTGTTTGTTAGGAGTCTTTGAAGAAATAAGAAAAAACAACCAGCAACCCGGGATCATTCTACACCATGGCAATGCAAGCTCTCACAGATCGAATCAAACAACTCAATATTTGACCAGTCAAAACATCGAATTGATGGGTCATCCGTCGTGCAGACCTGAGTTGGCACCCAATGATTTTTTTCTGTTCCCGTTCGTGAGGAATAAATTACAGAGTCAAATATTTTCGACGCCAGAAGAAACGGTTGATGCGTTCGAAATACATGTTTTGGAGATACCTCTATCGGAATGAAAAAGTGCTATGAAAATTGATTAAACCGTATGCAAAAGTGTATCGATCACCGCAGAGAATATTTTGAAAAACAATAAATCCATTTTCAATGATAAATATTTGTTTATATTTATTATTCCGGATACATAAATAGCAACTGTCGTATTTATGATTACATCATCGGATATTATTAAATATGGCATCTTGTCTTTAGGATTACCCAATAACTGATCCAGTTCAAAATTGGATTATGTACTAATTTTATATCAATTTCTCTTATGTTAAATTTATGTAAAAGAAATAAGGAATTTAACATAAGAAGACCTGTGTTAAATTTCCATTATATCTAAAAACAGTATGAAAATTGTTTCGGTATACAGTCTGTTCTTCAGATACGAAAGATCATTGTATTTGTCATACGATTTTCGCATATTGTGGAAATTTAGACTAGTCTTACCATCCACCTCAGTTAAATATCTAAATATTTTATCAAGCCCGTGTTTTAATTGGGTTCCATATATGATTTATGCTAATCTGTAAAATGTAGGGTTGATGCAAAAGTTCGGCGCATTTTTGTCACTGTATCGCATTTCATCACAAAACCGACGTGTTACCTATTATACCTGTAAAGTTTCGATGTTGTTTGAGCACATAAAAAAAATCGTTAATTTGATTTGATGTGATTTGATTTTGTTAAGCATTAAAACTGACAGAAAATGAGGAAAATTGCCGATATATTATGCTTTTTTATTCCCGAAAAGGTAAGCATGCTTCGCAGACGCAAAAGAAGATATGTGCTATGTAAGGTAAAGGTGTGGTTGATGACGACACAATTTTACGTTCCGAAAATGATTTAGAAAGTTTCGTGAAAACACTTTTAATCTTCGCGTTGCACTATGTTCTGGACGAGCAGGCGAAGCTGATGGCCACAAAATATTGCCGATAATTATTATAGAACAGCTCGAGATATCGGAAAAATTCTTGGAATCAATCACTCAACCATGTGAAGATTACGATAACTTGGAATAGTTAACAACATCGATGTGCCGCATGAGTTAGGGATGCGCATGAGTTTGGTTATGGGTGCAGCATGAGTTAAGGATGTATAAGAGGTTCAATCGGACGCAATCAATACAATCACATATTTAATATACAAAACAATATTCTCGACTTAGTTATTGCAAATTTGGAGTTTAATGTTATTAGAGAGTTTATTCCGTTAGTTCTCAAAGATCCTTATCATCCAGCTCTATCGACTGAATCTCACTTGCCTGCATTGACACACGGTTTAATTTACCAGCATCCAATTCTAACAAAAGATACAATTTCTACACAACCGACTTCAATCACCTATATAATCTAATTCAAAATATAGATTGAACCATATTCTATCAGTCGCGCACAGTTGATGATGCCATTGCTCTCCTTGCTCCTCCTCCACTCCTTTAGTTGCTAAAAACTGGTTTGCTGTTGACATCATGGGGAATATTTGCGATAAATCTCGGCTACACAGACTACTTTAATAAAATACAATCCTGTCTAACTGACTGTATGACTATTTTTTTCTTTCTCCTTTATTTGGGGTTTCCGCCACGAAAACTCAAAAAATATCAAAAATTCCTGTTCTTATGTAAAGAAAGAATCACTGGCTAAAAACAAAATTTTAAAGATATAAAAATGTTATAAAAAAATTTCCAAACTTTTAACGTTAACGTTTCGGAGGGTACTCTCCCCGCGTTTTCAAAACTAAAAAAAAAACAACGAAACGTTAAAAGTTTGTAAAATTTTTATAACATTTTTATATCTTTAAAATTTTGTTTTTACCCAGTGATTCTTTCTTTACATAAGAACAGGTATTTTTTATATTTTTTGAGTTTTAGATAGTGGCGAAAAACCCAAATAAAGGAAAGAAATATATGAACACGCCACAATCATTCAGACATTACTTTGTATGACTATTTACAATCAAATCTTTTTTAAATTAGCAACATGGGTTCTATCAAGGCAGATTCACAATTACCAACCTAACATGCTTCCTTCAATTTATTTACAAATCAATAGAAAGTAAATGCCAAGTTGACACAATATACACTGATTTCTCGAAAGCATTAGAGTAACTTGATCATGGACTTATACTCCAAAAGATGAGCAACGATCTTACTTCCTCGATAACGTGCAACACTCTTTTATTTGCGGATGACCTTAAATTCGGTATACCAGTTCTACCATAAAATGACTGCTCTGTATTACAGGATGACCTGCATCTCTTGGTCGATTGATGTGCTGACTTCCACTGAATATTACCAAATGCAAAAAAATTACCTTTTTTCTCAAGCATAATGATATTAACTATATACATATATTCCCTAAATGGTAGCGCTTTGGAAGATTGTCCAATTGTAAAGGACCTGGGAGTGTATATTGATAGAAAACTGTCTTTCAACCAAAATTGATTCTAACTCTGTATAATGCCTTAGTATGATCTAGACTTATGTGTGCTGCCACTGTTTGGTCGCCAATATATACTACACAAATTTCTCGTATTGAGCAGGTTCAGCGGGGTTTTCTAAAATATTTGTCTTTTAAGCTGGATGGTGTCTACCCCTGAAGAAGTTATAGCCACATTCTGTTATTGGAGAAATTCTTCTGTCAATCCCTGGAGGATAGTAGAGTGTATACTGCTCAGCTTTTCCTACTGAAACTCTACCGTAGCTTAATTGATTGTGATCAACTCCTCAGTGAGATTTGGTTTTATGTCCCCCGAATTAACAGCCGAGTTCGGGTTACTTTCACTACACCTACCCCTAGCACCAACTTGGCTTCTAAAGCACCGCTCTTTCGTACGTGCCGAGACCATAACAGATATGTCATTGACGGGAACGTTTATCTGTCCTTGATGGATATTTTTCAGGTACTGAAAGCTCGTGCGGCGCCTTAGAAATATTTTTTGTAGTGATATTATTCATTTTTAATTTTTATATACATATTTTTATACCATTGTTAGGTTAAGTTCTAATTATTTTTGTTATATCTACTTGTGTTTTAAATTGTCTTTTAATTGGACCATAAGCTGTTAGACCATAAAGCATCATTCATTCACTCATTTATAATAAGTTAATCACGTTACAAATATACAAAGAAAAGCTATCAAGCATTCCAAACTTTCAGATTATATAACTTAAATTCTTTGGAATCACTTTCGCATGGTTTTATTAACATTCATTTTCATTACTTTTGCCTCCGATTGTACCTCCGATAAATCCTTAAGGAGGAAAAGTTTTATAGGCCGAATTTCTCCTCCCGATTCTCTATTGAAGCCCAACAAAATCGATCTATTTTTAAAGCGCAACGAAACCGATCTATTTTGAAAGTGGATGGCTATAGGTGAAAAAATAGAATATGTGACCAGAAACGATGTGAGTTATCCAACAGAAAGGGCATTGCCTTCCATAGAGACAATGCCACACCATACATGCTATACGACGTATTTGGTCATTCGATATAAACTTTTTAAACTTGACTAGAATGTTTTGGCTCTTCCGACCTGGCGCCCTTCAACTACCATTTATTTGGATCGCTTCAAAAAAGCTTAGATAGTAAAACCTTTACTTCATTCAAATACTTGAAACATCACTTTGATTCTTCAGTCACAAAACTTACGAGAGAGATAGAGAAAGGTCATCGAACAGAACAACACTTGCTAAAGGGTGATTTTTTAGTGTGTTCGATAGAGGATTCGATAGAGGATTCGATAGAGCATTCGATAGAGGATTCGCTTTCAAATCGTCATGGTAAATGCCTCCAAGACAATCATTGTGGCACATCAAATATCTAGTAAATCATCATGGAACGTCTAACATCAGAGCAACGCTTGCAAATTGTCGAAATGTATTATTAAAATCAATGTTCTGTGCGCCTAACTTATAGAGTCTTTGAAGGAGCACATAATCACCCAAACGAGCGATGTATTTCCCGAATTATCGACAAATTCGGAAAGCATTTCACGCTGCTCGATATTAAAACAAAAAAAAAGACAAACAACTGTGCATTCCGAAGAAAATATCGCCGCTGTTGCTGGCAGTGTTGATGAAGATCCCAATTTATCAAATCGTTAATGAGGATCGTTACAGAGCGATGATCAACAATTATTTAATTCGAAATTTGAACGATATTGATTTAGAGATGTGGTGCCAATAGAATGGCTACACATGACGGTTCATTTTTGGAAAACATTTTTTTTCAATTTTTGTTTTTCAAATTTTACAACAACCCAATATGTTTCTAAATGTTTTAATAAAGTATTTCGATTAGTTATTAATTACGCTTTATATTCCTTTTTACAAAATAAAATCATACAAAAATAAAACAAAACAACACAAAATAAAATAAAATCCGATGAATGTCATTAAGCACGTGATCAACGGTTAGATTGCGGTGTTGTCAAATTGTGTATAAACATCATGACCGTACTTTAGTGAATTATTTTTGCAATTTAAACTTTATTAACAATTTTAAAAATCAACTCTAAATTAAACGTAAATTACTATGTAACTAAAAAAATTATAATAAATGTTCAAAGTCTTACAAGTGTCACCAATTTAGTACCTCTGGATAGATTCAGCAGCCGGTCGCGTTGGTGCGGCGGTAAGAGCGCCTGCTTTGCCGAATCCGCGCTGGAGCGATAGCTGGTTCGATTCCAGCACTCGGATGGTTATTTTTCTTTCTTCTGTCCGTTTATCTTTCCTAAATGTTTGATTGTTTCTAGGCAAGAGTGTAAAATCCGACTACGAATTACCCCTCAGTCACGCCAGTTAAAGGCTGGGTAAGGCCGGATGCCTTCTGAGAAGTGTTCTACGTTGGTCGCTCGCCAGTTGGTAGGTTTCCTGATAGACTTATGGGTAGGCACATAACCAAGGGTTTATAGCCCGAGGGGGGTGCTAGCCTGGGTTTGTCGGAAGCTGATGACCGTGGTTCGGAACCCACGTTAAGCTGTAGGTCCAGTCGCTAAATAGGCTAGTTGCTGATGCGCCTCTAACCCAAACACTTTACTTTACTTTTTATAGATTCAGCACATTTCAAAATACTTCGTTCAAAAACCATCGACAACATTATTTAATATATGAATGTTTACTAGAATAAAAAGATTATATAATTATCATTGACATTTATTGATATATAATACGCAAGTACAACACAGAAAAAACAATGAAACATCTGCATTCACTTATATTTTCATTAATCGGAATCTAAAATGAACTGGCTGGAATCACTGCTATCATATGCAGTATTTATAATTAAAGGTAGAACTTCTTTTCGACTAAGTATATGCTCTCTGTCATACCATTTATTTTTCTGTGATCGAGTATATGTTTGATCGTATTTTTCCATACCCCAACAGTAACAGTGTGAAGTGCCTCACGTGTCATGTTTATACAGTCATATTGTCTATTACCATCTCTACTCATATGTTTGTTATAGTAATTTTTTATAATTCCCTATATATAGTAGTCGTAATGGCAGGGCCGGGTACACACGCATGTACCGGGTACAGTGACAATATTGTAGGGCGAGTAAAATTCGTGGCGTGCAAAGTGTGTGATAATAAATGTCATTTACATTGTGTTAACATCATGGAGCAGACATCTAAAGCCATAAATGACTGTAAAAATTTGTTTTGGGTATGCGATGTATGTGAGTCGGTATTTGAGGTGAATGTTGACCTCAGTAATAGATTAAAAAGGTTGGAACAACATATTGAGGAGTGTAAGGTGAATACAGTGACATTATTAAATAATTTGCAACATAATAACATCTCGAATCCACAAGGAAAATCATGGACCGGTGTTATAAAAAAATATATAAATCCTCCGGTAATAATTAGACCGAAAAATAAGCAACAAAATAGTACTACGAGGAGGAATGCGATCACGGAAAAAAATAATCCGACCAATTTATCGGTAGAAATAAATAAATAAAAATCGATAGGTCAGGGATCCGTTATGATTCAGTGTAAGGATGACGATTCTCTGAAGAAATTGCAAATAACAGCAATGGAAGAATTTTCCGATAATTATGAGGTAGAAATACCTAAATATATTAACCCCAGAATAATTGTGGTTGGCGTTCAAGATAAATATACTGCAACTAATGAAGATTTTTTAGAGCGCATAAAAAAACAGAGTTTTCTTAAAATACAGATATGAATATCGAAAATATATTCCTAAAGGAAATAAACTGTGTAATATAATACTGGAGGTGTCGGCAGATATCTATAAGTGCATGTTAAGTAGTAAGAGAGTTTTCTTTGACTAGAATAGTTTTCCAGTCTATGAATATTTGAGAGTGCTGCGATGTTACAAGTGTTGGAGGTGTGGACATAAAGCGGCAAAGTGCAGTCGACAGGATGTTTGTCCTTTATGTTACAAACATTATAGAAGCTCAGAATGTAATTCAAATACAGGGGAGTGTACTAATTGTAAATTTGCACATGATGTTCTGAAATTGTCACATATTAAATATGATCACAAAGTGTTTCATAAAAATTGTAAATGTTAAAAACGAGCTGTTGAAAGAATAAAGAGCATAACTAAGTATGCACAGCAACCACTTGATTGCTTCAGTGCCTCCACTAGCAATATAGATATTTTGCATATTACTATACAGGGAATGACGACTCACATGTTGCAGCTGAGGCAGTTTGTAGAAGATAGAAACCCATGAGTCTTGTATGTTACTGAAACTCATGTAACACGAGATGTGGAAGAGAATGAAATTAATATAACTGGATATACGGCTGTTGTCTGTTATTCGGATTGGGTGGTTTCTGTCGAGATAGTTCTAACCAGTTATTGAGTCGTAACAGTTAAGATACAGATACATAAGCTGTTTTTCTTAGTAGCGGCCTGCTATAGATCACCTAACGCCTTTGTAGGTGAGTTTTTAAATTATTTGGAATACAACCTAAATGACAATAAATTTCAAAGAAATAAAACCTTTCTTCTGGGTGATATAAATATAGATTTATTGAAGAACAGCAGTGAATCTAGAAGGTTGAAACTAGGGAAACCCACAATATGTTACTAGGGAAACTACTAACTACGGAAATGATTGTTACTAGGGAAACCCACAATAGTGGTGTCTCACAAACAGTTATTGATCACATAATTACCAATAATTTTGGAGCTGTGGAGCTTGTTAGAGATTTTCCGATGATAAGTGATCATGAGATTATTGGTACCGAGTTTAAACTTCAAGGTATTGTATGTGAAACACCTTGACATACGTATCCTCGGAATCTGAATGAGCAAGCAATCTCGAGGCTGACTACAGACTTGGTAGGGATTGATTGGGACTACAATTCCGTTGATGTTAATAAATTATATGTTGATTTTATGCAAACTTTACATGATGCTATTAATATGGCTGCTCTCTTAAAATTAGTAAAAACCTAGAAAGTTCCCTTGGATGAGCGAAGATCTAAGAAATGCTCAAGTTGAGAGGGAGCGTATAGAAAGTTTTCTTTCACAAAGAATGGATATGATTGGAGAATTTATAAGCAGAAAAGAAATATTGCACTGTCCATGATGCGATTTGAGAGGAAAAAGTACCTTAATAATAATATCGATGCTTGTAGAGGGGACAGAAGGAAGATGTGGAGAACAATAAAAAATTTACTGGGCAATAGAAAGGGGCGTGCCGATTTTTCTCGAATCGAATTTAACGCTCACTACGGACCTACGGAGGAGAACTTCAATAACTTTCACTTCGATAGTTTGAATGAAGTAGAATAGAGTATCGAAGAGCGGGACTGGAGCAGTGATGTCAAAGAAAGCAAGTCTCACGATTTTTCTGAGTTTAAACATGTTACTCTAAACAAACTAAGAAAAGTTGTGTTTAGCTTAAAAAGCCGAAGTACGAGTGACAATGATATTGCGATAAGGTTAATGAAAAAAATGCCTTGTGTCATCGGTTATCCTTTATTGTACTTAATACAAGTTTTGAAACGAATACATTTCCTGAGGACATAAAAACCAGCTTTATTGTACCAAATCCGAAAATACCAAAACCTAGTGTACCAAAACCTACTGGACTTTAGACCAATTAATTTATTACCTGTTGTTTATAAAATCATTGAGACTGTAGTATGTACAGAGTTGAAAACTTATTTTGAAACTAATGAATTGATATTTTCTCCTCAATAAGGGTTTAGGACAAAACATTCTTGTGAGACAGTTGTGCAGTATGCATGCGCAACATGGAGGAACGATATAAAGGACGGGAAAACTGTGCTTAGTGTGTTTATAGATTTAACGCGAGCATTCGAAACCATTGACCGTGATATACTGTGTAAAATATTATTAAGTTATGTTGTAAGATCAAAAGCCTTGAAATGGATCAAGGGTTATTTAACAGACAGACACCATAGGACGAGGGTTGAGAGAAAAGTGTCGGCAAAGAAGGAAAGTGCTTGGGGAGTTCCTCAGGGTAGTGTTTTGGGCCCGTTGCTATTTTTGATATATGTCAACGATATTTCTACATTATTGGATGAATGCATTATTTGTCTTTTTGCAGATGAAACTCTCATATCTGTGTCTGGGTATAATTTGCCTGAAATGGTTGAAAAATTGAATAGTAAACTGGCAATACTATTTACATGGCTATGCAAAACAAACTTAAACTAAACGAACTGAAAACAAGGTGCATGGTGATAGGGCCTAAAGCAAACTGCAAAAGATTTAATGAGTTAAGGTTAAATATAAATATAAACAATTGTGATATTGAAATTGTAAATGAAACTAAGTAGTTAGGAGTACTGTTGGATCCTCAGTTAACATTTTGTAATCATGTCAGTTATCTATGTAGAAAGATTGGGAAAAAATTGGGTTCTTTAGTCGTATATTGTCACATTTATCACCTTGGTCGAAGAGGCTTGTATATATTACACTATAGTTTTACCCCATATTACTTATTGTATGTCTGTGCTGATATCATGTAATAAGGAGAGTATTGGTAGACCCCAAATACAGCAGAACAAGGCTATGCGTGTACTATTGAACTGTAAGGTATACACCAATTGAGGTAATGTTGCGGTCATTGGATTGGTTTTCAGTTGCGCGGGTCATTGAGGGGGCTAACATTCGATTGATATATAAAATAAACCATAACTTGTTGCCCAATCATTTGAATACTTTTTTGGTACAAAGAGTAAATATACATTCTTACGATGTCCGTTCTAAGAACAATTATGATGTACCAATTGTGAGAACTACTGTTCTCCAGAAGACATAGTTTTGGGAAGGTGTTTGCCTCTTTAATGCTTTGCCCGCCCACATAGGAAGCGCTCCTAATTAATAGACTGTTAAATTATTATTTGAAGCAATAGAGTGTTTTATCATTTGAACAGTGTTAGTTATTGCCTTTTGATTGTATTTTGTTTTGTTAAAATTTCTTAGTAGTTTTCTTACTTTTATTATTATTTTTTTTGTATATTGATTTTGTTTTGTTACTATTAGCTGCATATATGCTAAATAAAGATTTATTTATGTATTTATTTATATAAGTTCAATTGGTTTCAAAATATAGCGGTATAGGAGAGTTCGTAAAACTAGGGACTAAGTGCCCATATTGTTCTGCTAAGAAATACATCAAAATAAAAAAATTGCTTGTGGGACGTACTCCGCTGCAATTCTTAAAAGCTCTGTTTTAAGCATTTCGATTGAAAATATTATGTTATTATTAATTAACTAATCTTGACGTCTATTTAAATGCTTTGGTATTTTTTAAACGCAACTCTGACATTAAAAAACTTTTCGATCTTAACGTAAAAAATCAAAATAAACGTTCAGATAGTATATATTATCTATATATGTGACAACCTCCAAGTGTGTCAATAAATATCAACAAGTAAAATGTGAAAGCTTGACAACATAGCATATACCTGCCAATCGAATACAGCCGCTACATTTGAAATGTATTGAAAACATTCCATTTTATTCTTTTATTATTTAATTTGTGTTATGGTATTTCTGCTGTTCTTCAACAGCGTCATCGATGCCGGGCATCCGCTTTTATTTTGTACGAACAATATTTATGATGACAAGAATTTTGATGGTGGAATTTTTTCATGACCAAAATAGAACGAATGGTGTAAATTTGAGAAAGAGAAGAAATCTCCTGTCAGTTTGTACGTTCAAATTAAAATATTACCAAATATACTCTATAAAATGTATTTACATTTTTGATTAAAAATATTTATTCTAATATGAGGTATGTCGGATCAAAATTTATTATTTTTGTTACACATCCGAATATTTTAATTTTAAAGTTGATATAAAGAAAGAATGAATGTTGAAATGATGGCAAAGTAAATATTGAATAGACGAGTTCAAACGTTTCTGCGTTCGGTTGATTGCAAATGATTACGTACGAATTTGAAATAAATGAATGTCATCGTCATTATACGATAATGAAACAAATGTTGTTTCGCGCAGTTAATTAAAACGTGTGCACATGTTGTATATTAGAATTCAAATTTGTGAAAATTTATTTTCCTACGTCATTTCCGAAATGAGACTTCCGAACCGAAACCAAAAAACGAAAATACCCGAAACGACAAACGAGATATTCTCCAAGTTCCGAATTAATTGCAAACAGTTGGGGAAAAGTAAGTCTTCAACTTTCTTCCCTGTCTTATTTAATTAATATATTTTTTCCGTGCAATATATTATCTTGCTAAACTGAAATTTAATCAAGTACAAAGTGTACAAGGAAATATTATTTTCGACAAAAAAAATAATTTACGAGGGAAATTTACGAATGTAGAGTATAAAAAAAGGAAAAAGTTTAACGTTTTTTCATTTCATAATTTTTCAGCTATGTTATAATGAACACCCACAATATATATATATATATATATATATATATATATATATATATATATATATATATATATATATATATATATATATATATGTTCAAAAATAATGATGAAGTGGGCTCGTGGAGAAAGATATCAAAAACAAAGAAAATACACCCGCACTCCACGTTGGTGCTTTGTCGTTTCCCCATCCGCCATCCAAAGCGCCAGCAAGCATCTCCCAGGACCGATTTCTGGCCTTAAGCCATCATCAGCTGGGCTCAAGCTAAACGCCTGCAGAGCGGATGAAGGGAGCGACTAAAGCCATGACCATATAAATCGCCCATGTCGAATGGCAGCTGCAATCACATGCAACTCTGCCATCCTGTGGTAAATGGCCGCGACAGACAAACTGTGCGGGACCGTTCGTGGCCCGTTTAACCTCAGGTAAGTACCAGATCTGTTCAAAAATAATGATTATGTGGGCTCGTGGGGAAAGATATTAAAAACAAAGAAAATACACCTGCCCTCCATGTTGGTGCTTAGCCGCATTCGACATGGCCAGAAGGTCAGAGACCGGTCCTGGGAGACGTTTGGCGGCACTTTGGATGGCGGATGGGGGAACGATAAAGCCCCAACGTGGAGTCAGGTGTATTTCCTTTGTTTTTTAAAATATATATATATATATATATATATATATATATATATATATATATATATATATATATATGTATATATATGTATATATATATATATATATATATATATATATATATATATATATATATATATATATATATATATATATGTATATATATGTATATATATATATATATATATATATATATATATATATATATATATATATATATATATATATATATATATAAAAAATATATATATATATATATATATATATATATATATATATATATATATATATATATATATATATATATATATTTATTGTATATCAACCCCAAAGTATTTGCTTCCGAAGGGAAAACAGACAATTAGCTCTAAATAACCAATTAGAAATAGACAATTGCAAAGAACTTGCCAAATATTTTGAACAACTACTAAACTGTCCTGAACCCTTAACAGATTACCAACACTAAACCCTAAACAACCAAACCCAGATTCATTACCACCAAATCAAGAAGAAATAATTAGGCAAATCAAACGACTTTAAAATAGGCTTAGGTGGCTTCTGGTGAAGATGGAATCACTGCTGAACTTTTAAAATCCACTGGTCCAGGCACAATCACGGAAATAACCAAAATACTACAAGAAGTTTGGCGAACCGAACGGATTCCAAACAATTGGAAAGAATGCTCTAATCCATCCACTACATAAGAAAGGAACTAGAACGGATGTAAACAACTACAGAGTCTATCTCAATATCTACTAAACAGAGCACAGGGACAGTTAGAACCTAAAATTGGATGAATATCAAGCAGGTTTTCAACCGGGCAGAGCCTGTATCTAAAGTTAATCATAAGACATCAAAAACTATACAATAAAAATCTCGTCTGTACATTTGTGGATTTCAAAAAAAGCATATGACTCTATTGACCGCGAATCTTTATTCCCAATCTTGAAAGAACAAGGACTAGATCTAAAAGCGCTGGCAATTATTAAAGCCATTATAAAAATTAACACTAACTAAATTACACTAACTAACACAACAACTGTGTTCTAGAAAAAATGATACAGGAATAGCGTGTAAAAAAATCTCCCCTGAATATTGATCAGGCCCATTAAACGGGGGAGAACCAACATCAAAATAGATTGTCTGGCGTTTGCTGATGATCTAGCAATTTTATCTCAAGATTATTTAACGACACAAAAACAGATTGAAATCCTAAAAGAAACACCAGAAAAAGGTAGAACTCCAAATTTTCTTTGAAAAAAGACAATTCATGACCTGCAACAGACTAAGAACACCATTTCTAAAAACAAAATATGAAAACATCATCGAGAGATACAAAACTGAGACATTACAACACAGTTTTTAAGCCAGAATGTCTATATGGGGCACAAACGCTAATTTTGATGAGAAAGAGAGATATCGAGTAGATTGAAAAGAAGGAAAGAAAAATCTTAGGACTCAAACAAAAAAATAGCACGACATACGGACTTCGAGAAAACCAAGAAATCAAATAATAGGTAGATATACCTAGCGATATGAGAAAAAGAAGACTTAAGTTTTTCGGATACATAAAACGGATGAATCCAAGTAGGCTAACTAGACAAATAGTTGAAATTTATAAAAATAGGAGTAGAGCTAAAATAGAAACAATTAAATGGATTGCTGCAATTAAAGAAGACCTAAGATGAGTAAATATTACACAAAGTGAAATTCCGGATAAAAACTGTTTCAGACACAAGAAATGCCAGAATGAAAAATGTAGGAAGACCGGAACAACTCTGATGAAAGGAAAAAAGCACATAGTGAAAGAATGAAATCAGTATAGACACAAAGGAAGGCTAACAAGAACAAACGCCCTCTAACTGTACTCCGCGTGGTCCAGGTCCAGGGCCCATACGTGAATAATAATATAATAATAATAATAATATATATTATATATATATATATATATATATATATATATATATATATATATATATATATATATATGTATATATATATGTATATATGTATATATTTATATATATATATATATATAATATATATATATATATATATATATATATATATATATATAAATATAAATATATACATATATACATATATATGTATATATATATATATATATATATATATATATATATATATATATATATATATATATATATATATATATATATATACATATATATATATATATATATATATAATATATATATATATATATATATATATATAATTGTGGTAATTAATAATCTAAACATTTTATTTTAATGTTATAATATTATTAACGTTGCGTAACGTGTCCTGATACAAAAAATATTGATAAAACAAAACATTATCCAAGTGTTACAGAAGTTACTATAGCTATCAAACAATATTTGCTTTTTTTCTGGTCAAAAAAATAAGAGTATATCACTTATAGCCTTAAATTGTGAAAAATAATGCTTATTAACAAATTTAATAAATATAAAATATTAGTATTTAGTAGAATATCGTTTTAGTTTAACAACAGCTGAGCATCTCCTTGGAATAGAGTCTATTAACTTCTGACAAGTTTCAACCGGTATGGAATACCAAGTTTTCTTGACTTCTTCCCACAACATATTTTGTTTGATGTTTTTTTTTTATTAGCAATAGCTTTTTTTAAATGTTGCTAAAGATTTTCTATTGGATTTAAATCCGGAGATTGCGACGGCCAGGGCAAGACTTCAATCTTATTTGCGAGAAACCATGGTTTCACTACATTTGCGGTGTGTTTCGGATCGTTATCCTGCTGGTAGATACCCTTTAGCGGCATATTAATTTCGCAATAAGGAAGCATATTTTTTTTCTAATATTTTCCTGTATATTCCATCCAATATAGTGGACCTACACTATACCCCACTATAACCCCACAGTTTAATATTTTCTCTTCCATGCTTTACTGTTCCTAATGTACTGCGCGGATTTAGTTCTTCATTCTTATATCGCCTAACGTACCGTTTCCCATCTGATCCAAAGATATTTATTTTTGTTTCATCACTAAATAAAATATTTTTCCAATTTCAGGTGTAGTTTTCGTTCAACTTAAATCTGCCAAAACTTAATCTATGCTGAATATTTTTTGACTTAAATGTGGTACCTTTCTTGCAACTTTTCCATGAAGATCCATATCTACCGATCGTCTATGAATTGTCCCTTGTATTGATTTGTAGACCCATTTCCGTTTAATGTTAAACGAAGTGGAAAATGGGTATTTCCGCGTCTTTCGTACAATACATTTATCCAATCTTTTGGTTGTTTTTCTTGGGCGACCTCAGGTTTCTGGTGATATACTTATTAATTTTTACTCCTTTTAAAACTTTGGCAACAACGCATTCAGATCGCTTTAGTAGATGAGAAATAATTTTATAAGTTTTATTTTGAATCCTGCAATATTAGACGCCTCTCTTCGGAAGTACAATGCTTTGCGCGACCCATAGTAACATTTAAAACTGTATCGATCCATTGACAATGTATACTAAAGATATTAAAATATTGTCGATAACAATGAATGAACAGCAAAAAATTTAAAAGCCACTCTTATTTTTTTGTCACCTAAAGTTTTTATTATCGTCAAGAAGTATTAACCTGATATAATAAAAAATCTAGGATATGTGGATTCGTACAGTAATGATGGTGATACTTCACACTCTCATTATTTTGACCAAAACTGTATGTATATACATAGAACTAAATAAAATTATAAAATCAAAATAAAAAGAAATAACAGAAGCTTAACCGTTCTTCTCCATGATTAAAATCGTTAATAGACGCGTTGACAACCCCACATATTAAATATTGCTAATTACCGAACAAGCACTATAAAAAAAATAGTAATTTTAATGGTTCACTTAGAAACAAAAATAAAATTATAATGAAAACTACACAACCGTCCTTATCCAAATGCAAAAAGTGTTACCATTTCCATTAAACGAAAGATCTTGCAATATGTGCATTCATATTATCGATAGGTGATATTTTTAGATTTCCCCATCGTAATAATATAATCAGCTAAATTGCCCAAAACCTATCCTGCCAGTTCACCTTTGCACTTCCTATAATCTGACATTAACAAGAAACACATCTCTGCCGAAAAATAGCACGATAAAAAACTCAGTACATTATCGATAATCAAAACACGATCTGCCAATATACCCACCCTGTAATTCCATTTAAACATCAGTAAAAAAAACCACACCTTTCAGGGTAATTTTTAACAGCAATATGCATCTTCTTGATTATAGCACTATCTAGCTTAAGCGATGTTGCCACTGTTTCCAGAAGTTACCCATTATGAGGCAGTATTTTAAATTATTAAAGTAAAAATATCAGAAATTCTCAAGAGTGTATAGTGAGTGTTTTAAAATATTTATTCCTGATATTTAATATACTTAAAAAACAATACATCCATATGCGCATCCTGTAATTCATTTTCAATATCAGTGAAAAAAACCATACCTTGCAAGGTAATTTTTAAGAGCAATATGCATCTTCTTGATTAAAGCACTACACGGGTTAAGCATCGTTGCCACTGTTTCCCTATAATTACCCATTATGGACGTAATTTTATTTTAATTATATAAAAAATTATCCCCTAATACTTAATAATCTATGACATTGACTTGTTTCAATGAAGCCGTTTGGATCACTTGCTGCAAAGTGGTTTCAGTTAGAAGTTTCATCAATACTATATTTAGTATTATGAATTTCTTCATCAACAAGTATTATTTAATCATATTTGTAGTGATACATTTCTTTTTTCCACTAAATTTTACATTGTCGTTATATGTTATTTAATTTTCTTTTGCTATTATGGAAAGCATGGCATAATAGTACATTTTCTCTTCTGTTGTTAGCTGGTATATTACTTAGTTTTTAAAACAATTAGAACTAATGAAAATTTGTATAAAATTAATCATTTACATTGTGACATGTATTTAAATTAAAATTTGCCAAGCTAAGAACTATATTTTAAATAAATTCACTTTAATCATGTACTAAAATAAACCAATTTGTCTCGATAATATCTCAACAAATTCGGCACTAAAAACAGCAGGAAATGCTTGGCAACGTAGCACCTCTACACTCAGGATACTAGAAAACACCGTTTACTGTCAGTTGATACATATGCGCCGTTGAATTAGTACGCGTGTTCATCTTAAACGAACCTAACCTCAAAATTATCGGACTTACCGGATAAATAATATCTGATTTGATTCGTTTCTTTCTGTGAACTTAATATGCGATATATTTGTTGTGACCGATATTGTGTGGCTATCGTTTACCTGTCGATGTGATAACAGTGAGTTACTGTTCCAGCAAGCAGGAATTTTGCGTGAAATAATTTTCTCTAATTTGTTTACCAACATGATGCAGTGGATTATTGTAACTGGGATAGTTTGTCATCTAGCTTTCACACCACGTAAGTCATTTAATAATATAGCTTAAGAGATCTTTGATACAAAATAAAGAATCAGAAAAACTTTTGATTTGTTTTTAAATAACAGTTTTTTAATGACATTAAAAACATTTTATGAGGTAGTTATTTATAGTTTGTGCTTGATAATGTAGATAGTTTAGATAAAGATCGGAGTTTGATCATTGTTTAGTCAATTTTTAAATAATAAAAATACACTTTTCTATTTTTTTTAACGGATTTTAGGCTCCTTGAATTAATCCTATAACAAGGGCAGGCATAATCAATATCTGATGAAAATCTAGTTATTTATCTTTCATAATTGCTTTTGATAATGTAGGGAGATTATGGAGGATGATGTAGAATATTCTCTACTAAGGTAGATTCCTACCTACCTACCTTAATATTCTGGGAGACTTTAGATTAAAACTCCATTGTTATTAACTTAATCTGATGCCTTACCATATACGTCCAAAAGTGTTTTCGTATTTTTATAAAAAACTTATTTATTCATTTAACGTTTTTTTATGATTTGTTTCAAATGATTGTTGATTATTTTAAGGTATATTCGAAACTCTCACGAGAAGTTCGACAAAGTTGTGGAGGCACACGTTTTCGTAATAATCTAAGTTCGCAATTAATTCGAATGTAATACTTGATTTTTTGAAATGATGACAATCTAATATTTACTATTAACGAACCATAAGAAAATGCATAATCGTATAAACATAAGCTTTTTTTTTCCTTTAATATCCCCGGTATTAACTCGATGTTGTAGAACTCGTAAAAATAAGTAATATTACCAAAAATCATTTATATAAAAATTTGCAGAATAACGAAAACAAAAAAGTTACATATTATAAAAAATTGTTCAAAATTGTCACCATTTGTTCGGTTAGTACAAAATCTTGCTCGGCGTAGTCAGGCGTCACTACACGCGGCAAAAATAAATTCCCTGAGACTACGAATATCTCAAGCGTTTTTCGATGCGCTGTTGTTCTTCCACAGCATTTACTTCTCCATCGTAATAAATTAACTTATTTAAATAGCTCCAAAGAAAAAATCGCAGGACGTTAAATCCGGGGAGCGTGCAGCCCAAGACATGGTTCAATTGCGTCCTATCCCTCTAATAGGAAATTCATTATTTAAATGTTCGTGAACTTCTCGTCTAAAATGTGGAGGAACTCCATCATGTAGAAAGCACGTATTCTGTCTAACATTTAAAGGAACATCTTATAATATTGTGGTAGATTCTTTTCAAGAAAGTCTAAAATAATTTTGACCTGACGCAGCCCAAACATTTCCTGAAAATCTGTGTTGAAAAGCATGCGGATTTTCTACTGTCCAAACTGGGTGTTGTGGAAATTATTTTCTCCATTTGTTGTAAATGTTACCTCATCGGTAGCCAAAATAAATTTGGTAAAATTATCATTTGTTGTTTTCATGTAAAAGCCACTGACAAAATTCAACTCTTCTAGGATAATCTTCGGGTTGTAATGCTTGTAACCGTTGATAATAATAGGGATAAAAGTGTTCTTGTTATATAGTCTTCCAGACTGTACTATGACCAAATTCTATTTTACCTGCTATAGACTTAGTGCTCGTTGTTGGCTCGTTTTCGTCAATTCCTAAAATGTCTTCCTCAATCTCTACCATTTTGCGTGGAGGAGGTCTTCCAGCGTGACCTCCTCGTTGTGTCTTTAAGTAAATACCCGGTGTCGCGAAGTCTTGTAACTAAATTTACAAATAACCGTAGAGCCGGATGATTTCTTAAAGGAAACATTTCCGCGTACAAACGGCAGGCTGCGCTGCATTCTGTTGGGACTCCCCGTCAGTTAATATAATGTCTATTGGTTAATTGTTTTCATAAACGGGTGGCATTTTAAACGTAGAAAGTACCCAAAAATTAAATACGCACTATTAAGGAATTAAGGAAAGGAAAACAAAGAAGAAAACAATCATGACAGTGGACATTTATATATATATATATATATATATATATATATATATATATATATATATATATATATATATATATATATATATTATATATATATATATAATTTAAACATGTTTTCACTAGTATAATTAAATAAATAAATTAAAGGTATCAATGACAAGACCGGAAAATTTAGATTAACTTTTGTTAAAAACTGCAACTGCTGCAATCTTATGAACGAATCCAAACAAACCATCAGATGAGATACATTAAAAATGTTCTTAAGAACTAGGAACAGCACACTTAGAACGTTCGTGGGAGAGGGACAGACGGGTGGAAAGGGTCAGAAGATGAGAGACTGAGAGTACAACTTATTTGGAATCTCTTTCA
Organism: Cosmopolites sordidus; assembly: GCA_031761425.1. NCBI lineage: Eukaryota > Metazoa > Arthropoda > Insecta > Coleoptera > Curculionidae > Cosmopolites > Cosmopolites sordidus. The sequence goes on from JARFXV010002005.1 coordinate 280,257, forward strand.
TAACTATAATAATGATACTTCAAAACCTATTTCTAATCTCCCTATCCCCTCATACTTAACAAAGTATGACATGCTCATGATTAGCCATTACACTTTACTTATTTCTGCCTTATGAGTAACAGTGTCTCCTCACATATACAAAAAGAGGCCATAGACAATGATGCAGAACTTTTTCAAGGTTCTATGTTTCAGTCCCAGGTTATTTTCAATTAATTAGTATTAGATGTTTCTGAAGTAAAGTATTCTGTCATTTATTATTATATGATCTGTAAAATCCGACGATATTGATGGTAACACTTTTTTAGGATGAAGGCCAGGTTTTGATGTGGGCAAAGGTGGATGTCATGGTGTTAATAACGGTTTTTTTTCTTATGTGAATTCCTATATATAATCTGTTTTTTATTTCCAGTAACAATTTTGCTAAAGAAAAAGTTCTCTGCCTAACATGGACAAAAGTGTATTATAGATGATTGTAAGTTGAATTTTGTTTTCAACTGAAACACCCTTGTATTGTGCACCGTGAAGTTTTAACCATATTGCTAAATTCTGAATAGTTTGTTTGGGATCAACTTCAATTTTAGTCAACAGATTATTATCGAACACACAAGGTCTTCCAGATTTTATACCCTCGAAAAGTTTGAAATCACAGTTTTTACATTGTTTAAACCAAAGCTGGCATATTGATGTATCCAAGGCATTGAGATAAAAAGCATTAATAGCTTTTGGCCTTTCTTAAGGGTACATTATTTTTTCGATTATTTTCCTTAAATCGTCAATGTGTGTAGCAATAAGAGGTGTTGATGAATGACCGTCATGGAATTCCTTACTAGGATTTGTGAGTCCATTCTTATACATACCATCTAGAAATGCTTGG